>JASAND010028957.1:0-42708 GCA_030248195.1 Trissonchulus latispiculum | reverse complement strand
AATGACAAATTGCTGATCTATCTTTGCAAAAAGACATACAATTATAACATTTCAACCACAAATTATGGGCTATCGGGGCAATTTTCACAAAAACTAGATACATAAGTTCGGACTAATTTTGGATAGAGAATCTTTTTAAATAATAATAAAATATGACAGTAGGGCATCACCGCCCTACTGTACATAAGCTTATTTTTGAGTGAGCGTTCTATCAAGTCCGCCTGCGAATGACATTAGTCTAACTAAACTAATATACTCGTAAATTAGCGTTTTGACACAAAGACAGCGGAAATACTGTGCTCTAGATCCTAGAAAACGTATAGAGCAATCGTTGGAAATGTATGGATGAAAATTATGGCAAAGTCGTTTTCTTTTTCCTTCAAATTCACCAATTCACCATGGACTTTTAATTTTCACTATAAACAGCAACTGCTGATCAGCAGGATCTTAGAATCTGCTAAGATCAGTCATAGATGCTATATCAGTGACAAAGCCAACCACGGACAATTAAAAGCCAGACTTGACTCTGTGTGTAACAATGTCCATTTTCAGTTACAACCGCAGTATTCGAAATGTGAAAGACAGGAAATCAATTATATTTTTGATTACCATCTTCTTTATGTATGGGATAAGTGAATAGTACCAGGGAAGTGAAAATGCAAGCGATGCCGGTGTCACGGTGAAAAACTTCCTCCCGTGCAAATCTTCCCCCCTCCCCCCGGAAGATTTGCACCGGTGCAAATCTTCCCCCGGGGGGAAGATTTGCACAGGCACAATTTTTTGTTAACAATAGTAATTCAATCAAGGTCTCAGCTAAGCTCTTGTTTATAATTTCGTAATAGTAAGATGCAGTTCAAAAGTAAAGATGTTTAAAACAACGAGATGATGTTTCTTCAAACTTTAAGATTCCCATTTCAGAGCAAACAGATTTTTGACTGGCATGGTGGACAGCAAAAACCGAAATATCACAATTCACAGGTTTCGCAGTCAATAAATGAATTGATTAAAATTGGCCAATGCTTTGTAATTGGTTGTAGCTCCATGAATGGAAGCTTAATTTTTAACGTTATTTGCGAATTTGCTTTTATTTATGTATCTGAACTATTCATTTCAATCCATCAATGTATCAACCAAAATTAACATTTACATTTAACTATTTTAACTTTTGAAACTCAAAACTTGGATTTATTCTTTTTACTCTTTAGGTACTTCAAAATTCAATTACACTTAAACCCTGTCAAGTGTCAACTGTTCTCTACTATCTTGAAAAACCTCTACTCGATATCCAAAATTGGATCAGCCTCAAAACAAGGAAATACGCCAAAGCCCTAAAACGGATCTAAGCAAAGTACGGATTGTACACAGTAAGATTAAAATATTAATAGTTTAAGAAAGCTGAAAAATGTTTGTAAGAACTAAAATTGAAATTTATTCCCCAAAAGCCGCAGTGAAACTTTATCCCCCAAAATTGGAAGACGTCTAGAAATTTAAATCAAAGCGTTTTCCATTCTGCACTGGCATTATATATAACTTCAGCTGGAATGGACTAATACTACAGCTACACAGTATCATATCTCATCTCAACACAATATCAAAACTTTAAAAAACTGAAAATTCAAAAATTTTAATATTGTTAAAAGTCTCAGGTTATCTTTGTATGTATTTTCCTAATCTTAATTTATTAGTTATTATTCATTTATTATCTTAAATATTTGGTAAAAACGCGTTTGTACACACATTCAATCAAACTTTCAAAAACTTCTTAAAAAATTCATTTATTTTCAGAAGGCGGACAAACGGGATCCAAAAGGTTTTGTCACCATATTTCGCTCAAATTTTGGTTTCAGGAGAGTCAGCGGCATTGAATTTAAGTTTTTTCTGTACAGCCTTTTGTTAGATCAGTATTATGCTATAAGTTTACAACTTTAGCTTGCAATAAGCTAATGATCAGTTGAATTGAAAGACGAATGTCGGATGTGTGTTCGGCATCCATGAAAGCTCCTAGAATAAAATGATGTAATCAAATCGATAACCAGAATGCCTTTTGTTGACGTTCCCTCTCCAGCTTAAATTTATAATCTCTCTAAAATCTTAATTTTTATTTTCAAAACAAACTTCTTAAACCAGCAACAACCTGATTTGATAAACCAAGCACGTCTATGAATTTTATGAATACGAGTTTACTCAATTGAGCTTTATCCCCCAAAGACGCAGGAGGAATAACCTTCAATTGATCATAACCAGGTTTCGGCCATTGAACGCTACAAATTTCGAAAGCAAGATATTATTGCGATTGAATAGATATTGAATTTGAGGAATTCCATTCAATCATTCAACGCAATTAAGTACAAAGTAAGTACAAGTACAAAGATTCAACGCAGTTTGACATTAGATGTATTACAATTGAATTTTACGAAGTAAAACTATATAAGCGACATCTTTGAAGATTAGTGACGTCGATTCAACTATTACGACACCTATTAAGCAAATAACTGTCGAAAAATAAAACGTAGAATTGTTTGAGCTATTCTAAGCAGCACCCAAAGCTTTTGGATCATGTGTTGCTAACTTCACAGTCGTTATGAACGCTGGTGCAAATCTTCCCAGGGGAAGATTTGCACCGGTGCAAAATTTCCGGGAGGTAGGTTTGCACCGGTGCAAAACTACCGGGTCGATGATTTGCACCGGTGCAAAATTTCTGGGGGAAGATTTGTCCGGGGAAGATTTGCACCGTGACACCGGCCCTCTTAATGATCACGGGCCTTTTGGACGACTCGTGTCCAGTCACGCCCTGGTGACTCATGATCATTCTGAAACCTTTTTGCTTGAGCTAAATGCTAATAATAGGTGCCCAGAAAGAATTCCCACCTGAGCTCGGATTTGAGTTCAACTATTTTCTAATTTCCTGCACGGACACTTCCTCCAGCCAACATTGCATACATTCAACAAAAACGAATAGTATTCACGTTTATTTGCAGTAGAAAACAAGTAAGTCATTAGCAATTAGGTTAACGTTCCATAATAGCATATCCAGGTATAATATTTCTGCAGTAGATTACTATATAAGTATTCGAAGAACCCACTAAAGCTGTATCGTTTCCCCTAAAACAGAGAACATAGGCTACGAATGACAGAAACGATTGATCTTCCGCTGTCAAGTTTCAAGTTGCGATCCCCAGCTACGAAACGAAGGAGTATGACATTTCTTTCTTCGAGATATGTTACTTACGATTTACAGGAATTTAACCAGCTTGTCTCTGGCACGCAAGCCCGTTTCCAGAGAAACCAGTACGGCAGTTGCAAGTAAAAGTTGCATTTTGTCCAGCTGTGCAGTCTGCGTTCGGACTGCAATTGTCTCTTCCTAATGCGCACAAATCAATTGTGGATCTGTCTGAAACTAATAAAAACAGTCACATGAAGATGAATGCTACTAGTGTGTATGTAATGCAAACGAGTGCGGCAAAACTATGAGTAGTGTTTGAGACTGGCCGGACTGAGTAAGCTGGTACCTCAACTATGCTTATTGTAACACTCAAAAGGCGTCCTCTCTCTCCCTCGACTGATCCAGAGAAAGATCACTGTCAAGTTTGGCGAGACTGTCGGCTTACTTCATTGCCGGATATCACGGAATGATCCAGCACCCAGCGGATTGCTACTGGACATTTGATCTCAGCAATAAGCGCCGCGACTTCACTGACAATAGGGTCCGAGCGGGTGCCTGAGCAGGACTTTAGCTTGTGGCATGCTGACAGACTGTCTGTCATCAGAAGAATTTTAGGGTCCGCAGGAAGCCAGTTTAAATGCCGTTTGCACCATTTAAGTGCCTTTAGGAATGCGACTAGTTCTGCTCTGTAGCTTGAGCAGTGTCTTCCTGCAACTTTGAACAGATTTGCGGTCAGTCCAAGTAGTGAATCCTGATTCCATTATCAGTTCCACCAACTGCTGACCCATCTGTCCATATTTGCACATTAGGTTTCCACTGGAGTTACGGCGAACAGGACTGATAATATTCTACTAATTGATCTGGCTGGAGCGTCCTTGCCAGATCAGATTCATTGGTAATAACCGGCCTGTTGAGGATTTCCCAAGGCGGTCTGGGCTCTTGATTGACGGCTGCTACTGGGTACTGTTCAAGTTCCTGAATAACGTATGGTTTTTCAGCCGCTTCCCTCCAATAGGTAATGGACTTCAGGCGTTGCCTGGTAGCCCTGAGCCACTTGTCACCTGGGGTTGCTAACAGGTAACGCAGTTGACTTCAGGTAGGCGTTTGCCAGCTTCTGATGTAGTACCTCCACCAGAGGCAACAGATCGGCTTTCAAAAGTACCCAGTCTATGGGGGCTGTTCTGATGCAGCCAGTAATTATTCTAGGTGAACGGTTTCCAAGTGTCTAGAGTGGTTGGTGCAGTGGTGGGTCCTCTGGCAGCCAGGGCGTAATCAATGAGCGATCTGGCAAAGGAAAGGTATACAGTTCTAAGTCTTCCTTTTGCATACCAAAGGGGCCGATGTTATAAAAATGGGGTTAAGGCTAACCCGGGTTAAGTCCATTTTGGGGTTGACCCCGAAATTTTTGGGTTAGGTTAACCGTTGGGGTTAACCCTGTATTATAGTTTTTTTCGGGTTAGGTTAAGTTAACCCTGTTATCCTATGAGTTAACCCCGATTTTAACTCCAATTAGCTCATGCAATCAGCTATCAGCTAGCAAGAATTTAACCCGGTTATTTTTGGGGTTAACCCTAAACCTAACCCTAACCCCATTAGCGAAACCCGCGTTTTGCTGACCCCATTTTTATAACATTGGGTTTGGGTTTATAACCCGGTTTCTAACCCGGGTTAGCGATTTAACCGGGTTAAATCGCTTTATAACATCGGACCCTGGAGTATCCAGGGGCCGATCCTATCAATGTTCTTAACCCGGGTTAACTCACTAACCCGGGTTAAAAATGGGTTACTAACCCAAATCCCATCCTATCAAAACTTGGCTTAACCCGGGTTTGCTTAACCCGGGTTTCACATCGGGGTTAACAGGCTATTTTAGAGTTAGTGCTAACCCCGATCCTATCATTAAACCCGGGTTTGGAAATTGGGGTTAAAATTGGGTTAAACAGGCCTAAACTTAACCCTCCTCACCTAGGTGGGTTAAGTCCTTAACCCGGGTTAGTATTTTTAGGTTAGCTTAGCTGTGTTGATTTCTTGAGTTTATTTTCGTTATTCTCTCTACACTTGCTTGTTCTCCAATTTAATCACTTTGTTTTTGTTGAGTTACTATATAATTTTAATAACTAATTTTTAAATGAAGCGTTTTCTATTTAAAACTGTTGGCTGTAGCTGGTACGTGTTGAAGAAATGTCATAAATTCAAAACATCGTGAAACATGCGCTTTGAAACATCAATAACTGAAACGAAGCAGAAACAATAACAATGTTAGAATATGAAAAGGCAATTTATAGCTTCACAAAAATTTTGGATGTCACTTCCTGAAAATGCGATCGATAATAAGGAATTAATGTTTCAATTTAGAAATGAAATTTTTAAAAATGTCAAAAATCAGCTAGGTACAACCAAGAGTACAGAATGTAAAACTAAACTAGTTAATGGCAATTTACACATTCATTAACATAGAGTCGGACCCTGGCAGGCTTGTTCTAAGAAAATTTTGAGGGAGCTTGTACCTTGAATATATTTATATATAACGTTAATGATAGCCAATTTCAGTCTTTCTAACAGATTGTATAGTCAGGTTCCCACAGAACCAGTTGACAGTTTTTGCTCCAAAGTTTTGCAGAGTGACGTGGGACAGCCCAACTAGGGTGCATGTGCATAGGGTCGGACACATATGTCCACCTGTAGCCCCTAGCCTGCCTCCCTGGCAATCCTGAGTAATTACAAAGTTTTGGTGGCTTTTTTGTGAAGGATTCCCAAAAAAGCCAGCGTTCCCAAATAAAAACCACCCTCTGGCAGAGAAGTGGCAGGGCAAATCTAATATTAGCTATATATATATATATATATATATATATATATATATATATATATATATATATATATATATATATATATATATATATATATATATATATATATATATATATATATATATATAGCCCATAACCTCCCAATACTATATGGTACTTGGTGGAGCCCAAGGGTCTAGCCTGGGCATGGCAGCACACCTAGACTACCTCGGACCACCATGACATGGTGAGTCTGGAGGTGTAAGTTCCGATAACTTTTCTTTGAGCGCGAAACGCAGAAAGCCGATGTTTGTAGCAGATTTAGCAGAAATTTTGCGTAGAATCGTTTCATAACTAGGAAAACGGGTTTCCAGCAGTTTTTTTTCTGTAAATATCGTAAATAGTAAATCTGTAAATAGCTTTAGGCCAAGTTCAATACGTCGAGAGACCAACTTGGGCCCGGAAAAAGATCCAGGCTGTCTGAGCCAGTCAAATCACCTCAATGATTCTAAATATCATAAGGGTGCGCGGAGTGCCCCTCATAATATGAGCTATAATGGCACTTTGCGGATTAAGGAAACAGTTAATTAGCCAAAACTAGTTAACGGTAAGGAGTTGAGAGCTAAAGTTTACATTTCCGAAATCTCCAGGCCAAGAGCTTTTGAATGATATGAAACTTGCCCGGAAAGAATGTATATACTTTGAAAAAAATCGACTTTTTGATACAAGTTTAAAAGTGGGTTTTTTCTCTTTATCGACCAATTTTGACATTTATAAAGCAATTTTTGTGCACAGAAATTTGAAATGAAGCCCATAGGAAAAATGTTTCTTTACCAGTTTTTGATTACCTGGTGCAGATCAAATTTATGTTTGATTTTCTAATTTCGTTCTGGGTAGAATTCTACAGATGATGCGCAAATGTTATTTTCCAAAAACGCTAATCTCCGAAATTTTGCTAAAGATTTAGATTTCCGCGCCAGAGAAATCTCGAAATCGGGTAGAGATAACAAGAATCAATTGGCATCGTCCGAAATGTCTGCTCATTAGCTATAAAGGCCAGTTCACACTAGGCAACTTTGGAGCAACTTCGTTGCCACAACTTCAGTTGCCGCACGAAAAGGTTGCAGCAACTTACACAAACAGTTGGTTCAACTAGTTGAAGCAACAACCAATCAAACGCAGGAATTCTAGCGCGCCTATTTTTATGATTTGAATCGACCAATCAACGTACTAGTTGCCGCTAGAAGTCGCCCCAAGCGCGATTGCGGCAACTTGGTTGCGGCAACTTTTTTCTCAGTTGCCACTACATTCACATTGGGCAACTTTGGAGCAACTTGGTTGAAGCAACCAAGTTGCTTCAACTAAGTTACCCCAAAGTTGCCTAGCGTGAACTGGCCTTAAAGTAGAGTTTTAATTAGCCCTTACAGCTTTCAGAATATTTCATCAAAACCACGACCAAATTTGCTAAAACAGGAGCAAATTTGTCCAGCGAAGATTTACTATCCATGCTGGAGGGTTGCATGCAACTTAGCAGATGTTTTCCACACAAAAATACCCCGGGATCCTTTTTACTTTTAGTAGCCCCGATTGCTGCTTTCTATCTAACGTGATCACTTGTAAAAGTTGGAAAAAGTAAACAAAACACAGGATGCGCATTAATTTTTACTAATTTCTCCACAACGATGAGCGATTTCACAGTAGTTAAAAAACGGTTCCCAGCTATTTGATAGAGGTATCGAGAGATATGTTAATCGACGTCTTCCGAAAAACCTGCTTCAGCCAGCAAAAATACTGTAAGGTTTTACTCCTCTTAAAACCTAGAGACATTATTTCGGAAAACGAATACTAGTTTCATTGTGTTCATTAAAAGAGAAAATTATTAGCTACATTTTGATATAACGATGGATTTCTAATTCCAAATAATGATTGAGAAATAACTTACTTCTGCCTGCAGAAATTCTAAAAAATTATACTCCTTTTAAAATCTAGTAAAATAGTTTCTTAAAATGAAAACTAGTTGCATTGTATTCATTAAAAAGAGAAAAGTACTAGCTACAGTTTTATATAAAGATGGCTTTCCAACTCCAAATAGCGGTTGAGTAATAAGGGTTCAAAGTTGATGACACCAAAAGGAATCACCAACGTAAGAGAAAACAGGGTTAAGACAAACCTGGGTTTGCGCTAACTCAGGTTAGCGTAACCCAAACCCAAAAATGTTTCATTGGACTGGGTTAACCCTTGGGTTAACTCAACCCTGAAATTTTGGGGTTAACCCCAAAATGAAGCCTAACCCGGGTTAAGCTTAACCCCGTTTTGATAGGACCGGCCCCAGTAAACGCAGATAGGATCTTCAGCCTGTAGCTTCTTCTTCGTGAGGCAGGTGTTCTCGAAAGGTGAGTCCTCTGATTTCCATAAAATCTATAACTTCTGATCTGGCTTCGTGCGGATCGGTTGTGAAGATGGTGGCCTCACATTTCTCCGCATTGACAGTCATTTTCCAGAAGTTTGCCCACTCTCGGATAGTTTTCATTGCCTCATTAATTTTCCTTTATGCGGTGGCAATTTTGTTATGGCTGATCCATACTGCCAAATCATCAGCGAACACACTTACGCTGATGTCAGGTAGCAGACGGTCCCCCCAGATCGTTGATATAGATTGTGCACAAAGTAAGGGACAGGACCGCTTCCAGTGGAACTCCAGCCATCAGTTGGAAACTTCTACCAAGGGTTCCATTAACTTTGACTTGCGCTCTTCTGCTTGACAGAAACTGGGAAATCCACTGTCTGAGGCAGTGGGGTAGTCTCATTTGATCCATTTTGTGAATGAGACCATCCAGGCAGTGTCAAAGGCTATAGCAAAATCTACCAGAACCATAACAGTGCGTTTGGGATGTCTTGCATGAAAACCATTTGCAATATCCTGGACTATGCGTGAATCTGGTCCTGAGTTGAATCCGGCTTGGCAAGGGACGAGCAGATCGTTAGCTTCCATGTAGAATGTGAGGCGGTCCGTGATGACATGTTCGACTGTTTTGGCAACGCAGCTTGTAAGGCTAATAGGTCTGTTGAAGTCAGGATCCGCTGGAGACTTGCCTTTTCTCAAAATTCAGTGTTGGCATCTGGGATGGGATGGGATGGGATTGAAAACTCATCCCATGTGGGATCAGTGGAATTTTGTGGGATCATTTTGCCTTACAATGCCTTCAAACACCGTTTCCAAATTTTGAAAAAGTGCAATATTTTGGTAAATTTGGCATAAAAATGTTTGTTCAATTTCATGATTGGCGTTTTGATGACTACCAGCAAAGCAAAGCATGGAGCTCTTTAAGGTGCTGGTATCGCTTTGTGTAAATGGTACCTTACAGGCTCCAATTTTTATGATGAACGTTGATGCAACTTTCCAAATATGGTGCTCTTTTTAACATTCTGGGACCAGTCCCGAATTTTCAGGTGAAAAAATAAAAAATCTTTGGTTTTTGCCACTATTCTTTCAGTTCGTTATCGATACACTTGATTGGTTGATATAAATGGAAAAGGGTCACCGAAATGAACATTTTTGCTTTTACGACCTTTAAGCTAAAGCTAGCAGTTAGTGGGGGGGGTCAATCTTAAAAAATGTTTAGATCACGCATTTCGTTCATTTTCGCACATAAACTAACCACATATGTCGTGCATATCAAGTCCAAATTTTGAGTTGCTTCGTTCAGTTCTCCGCAATTTCGAACCATCAACTGTGTGCAATTCGAATATGAGCGAGTAACGAGAGTTTTGCAGACAATTGAAACAAATTATCGCAAGTCAGTCAACTTCAAGTTATTATATAAATATGTTGAAATGCAAAACTATACAATTTTACAATATAGCCTGGTCGTAAAATGCCTCTCTGAAAAAATCAACAATTTTCACAATTTCACAGAAAATTTAACTTCTGCGCCAAAAAATCTCTACACTGGCAAAGGATTATTGGGTAATTTTTAGTTTGGACCTCTAGTTTGTTTATAATCTGCAGCTAAACAAAACTTAATGACCCTCATTTTTGGTCTCAATTTTTTGAAGACCTAATTAAAAATTCTAATTCCGCAGTGACACAGTATCTGTTTAGAGCTTTTGTTACAAATGTTACCCGGTATTTTAAACCAGTTTCGAGTTTTTCGGCGCAGAATTATAATCGATGGTTTTTCGATTTCCTATTTCGACACAGTAGACCTCTGCTTTGAGGTGAATTTTTCTCTTAGTGCCACACCCCAGTTGGTTTCGCGATGAGGGGTACTGCCATATCAAATTTTGCACTGGGTCCACGGTATGGCACTGAATAATTGCATATCGCAATTAACCGAGGCGTAGGCAAGGCTAAGGTGAATTTTCTCTACAACCGAAGGAGATGAGACTTAAATTTTGTATTATTATATTATTTATATATTTTATTTTAATTTTACACAACCTTTGAGCTATCTTTTGTGTGGTCACATCAGTATAAGCCAAAAACGATTTTGGGGGTTAAAAAACGGCCATGTTGAGGAAATCAGTTTTGTCAAAATTACTGCCAAATCTTACGGAGAATTTTGAATTATTTATATGTACGTATGAAAGTCATGTGCATTGGTACACGAATTCCGACAAAGCTTGATGAAACTGTAGCTCAGTCGGCAGAGCGTTTGCCTAGTGCGCAAAAAGTCGTGGGTTCTAGTCCCACCGGAGGTCCGAATTTTTCGGACCTTCGGTCTCGGTGGTATACATGACTTTCTTTGTCTTTTTCATTTATTTATACTCAATTGATTTAGTCCTATCGATTTACATTCTACTCAATTTATACAATCCAGTTGCACATTTTATTAATGTCTATTGCTGGAGTTCGTTGCTTTAAGCTAGAGATTTGGCCGACAAATGTATTTGGCAAAACTGGGATTATTTTCTCAATTTCGTAAGATTGGGCAAAATTTCTCAATTCGCGTAAGCATTGGCAGGAGGAAAAAGAAAAAAGACCTGTCGACCCAAATCCATAAAATTTTCCTCGAACCACATGTCCTTCATATCATAGCACAAAAATTTTTGCCCCATTCTATAGTTTTGAGAAATCGATACTCAAAGTGATGGTCTATATTTAGTTGATATGTCAAAAAGTTTTGCTAGTTTTTTGCAAATTTTATTTTTTCGTATTTACTGAATTATAAGCTTTAAAACGGTTTAAATTTTTCCAACTCGCAAAATTGCGAAAGTTTATTGCGTTTCAAAATTGCCCTCACAAAAGGATACCACCACCTTAAGTAAGACCTTATGCCTTTATTAAAATTTCAATGCTACAGCGATTGTAAGACCAAATACTGCAAGTAGGATAATATGGGATTGGAAAAAGCAAGTTAGGACAAATGGGATGGGATGGGACGGCGAATTTGAAAATCTAATGGGATGGGATGGGATGGGATCAGAGAATTCGTCCCATTTGCCAACTCTGTCAAAATTGGTATAACCACGGCATGTCTCCATGACGTTGGAATTTGCTTAGCTTGCTTGCTTGCTGCTGAGGCTGGCTGGGTGGAGGAGAGCTTGGATGCCTAGTTCGGATAGCTCATGTCCGGCCGAACCCCATCGGCTCCAGCTGCTTTCCCTTTTTTCATATGGGAAATGCCTGCTCAGTGATCGGTTGGTAGCAGTCACAGTTGAGATCATTTCAAAGTCGGTGGGACTCCATTATGTGCCGGAGTCTGCTGCCTTTGGAGTATTGTTTAGCCAGACAGTTTGCCTTTTCCGATCCGTAATATAAGTCTTCCCATTGTAGTTAGCGCAGCCCATTTGGGTCTGGCAAATCTTCCATCCACAGATTTGACCGTTGCCCAAAGCTTGGCTGGATTAGTGGCAAGGCTTAGAGTGCTGGTAAAGGCTTGGTATAGGCTACTTTTGTCTACTTGATGAGATCATTGGCTTCTCTTTATGCAGATTTTTCCTGAATCCAGACGGATCTTTATTGTTCACCATAAGCTGCCACCTTTCTGGCCTCCTGTCTTCTCCTCTCCTATTTCTTCTATCCACCAGGGTTGGAGCGACGTCTCGTTCCAGTAAGAATTGCAGCCCTACCAGCTGTTCTGATAGCGCGAGAAAACATCCGGTCGGCAAGATGGCACTTATCAGACGAGAAAAATCCATAGCTTGTATTTCTTAATTTAGAAATTCCCGGAACATGTGCCAGTTCGCTTTCTTCAGAGACGGAGTAGCCGCTTATATCAGGCCTGTCATCAATAGAGTTCGTTCCAAACGCAACAGTTAACGGGATAGGGAGGTGGTCGGATCCCAGGTCCAGACCAGTTTCCAGTGAACTAACCCGTCCATGGCACCTGGGAGGAAGGTGATATCGGGAGTGGCTTCACTGCCGGTACGGTAGTCCTTCCTGGTTGGTGAACCGTCGTTTGCAGGTGCCATATTCGTGTCAGCCGACCAGTCTTCCAGGAGGGCACCGACACCAATGGTGTCCTTATTGGCATCCCATATGGCAGAGTGTGCATAATAAAGACCCCTCCAACTATAGTACCTTTTCCAGATGGTAGCCTGGACGGGTCGAATAAGAGAACTCTATCATCGTCATCAGCTTGACGTGTGGGTGGGATGTGGACATTGGCTATACAGTATACTACGGGTTTCCTGCTGCCATGGGGTTTGATATGGACGGAACAGACGAGAACTTCGGTAACGTCGTCTTGTCTGTCCACCCACGGAAAACCGGGATCAACTGCATAATGAAGGGTAGTATCTCATCGCTGTGATGAGCCCGTCGCCCACTGGTGGACCTTGCTGGCTAATGCGTCTGCTGCGAGTCCGGCCATTCCGGACGATGGTGTATTCTGGTAGGGAAAACTTGTATGATTCCTGAAGTTTGGTTTCCTGGAGGAGAACGACATCGATCGTCGTCCCATTAGTCTGGAGGGATTTTTCCAAATCGGAGCGCCGTTGTTTGATGCTGCTACCGTTCTACTGGAGCATGGTTAGGCCAGGGAGACGATGTCCTTGGGAGGCCTGGATGACCGGGGGCATTGGGAGAGGGATGTTGGCGGGAGATGTGGTAGTGGTTTTAGGGAAATTGAGTTTGGTTGGGGGAGAGGGCGTTGAGTAGTTTGGTTGAGGGAGAGGGCGTTGAGTAGTCCGGTTGGAGGGATGGTTCTTGTCTCATTTAACCTCAAAGGTCAAAGATTGAAGTTTTGCTAAAAATCAACATCAAATCGGATAGTTAGGTAAGCAAAATTTTTTTAATCTTTGAGGCGAAAACAAGAAAAGGTATATCGGAAATTATGTGCATTATCAAATTTTTTGAACTTTCTAACAATTGAAGTTTTGTACAGAATTGTATGTGGGATCGGGGTAGCTAACCTTAGGAAGAAATGTCAGCTCTTGGAGGTTTTTGTTGAAACTTGCTGGCGAAATCCCAGTTTAATCCCATTAAAATTTGCATTGGTGTGCGAAGGTGGATACCAAGTGGGCAAAGTAGTCAGGGAGTTGGGAAGTCTTTAATGAAGTTATCGATTAAGCCTTAACCGTGTTTCGCACAAAGATAGCTAGCTTTCGTTTCTCTACTAATAAACATAGCAGTGAAAAATAATTCTATTCGAGTGAGAGTTAGCAGAGACTGTGACTTTAGTGGGGTGAAATATATTGTCACCAATATTGGTGCATGAACATTCAATAACAAATTTCCCTTGCCTTCATCATCTCCCAAAGGACAGTCATCCTGTCCGTCCAGAATCTTCTCTGTTGAAATACACTTCCCAGTTCTTGGGCCGGTTGCCTGAGTCTTACAGTTATACACAGCTGTTCCCTTTTTGATCAAATATTCGCATTCTCGAGCTAAAACACAATATTAATCGAATCGACTCAGCAACACTTAATATAAATAGTTCGAGCTATACAGCAATCATTTTGCAAATTTGTTTTTAAACTTACTTGTTACGCAATTACGTAGACTTCGTAATTAACGTACAGACACTTTGTGCTTCATCAGAGTAATCTAGACAATCAATATTTCCATCATTGACTTTGAGTTGAGGTAGACACTTCCATGCCCCTTTGCTTAGATCACACTGGTAATAGTCTGGGCAGCATGCTATAAAATAGAAAAGGAAAACCCATGACTATTTGAAACTGTCTACTCCAAATTTCCAGCTTTGGTTTTTCATTCAATGCAGTAACGAACTGAAGTTGTGAAAGACTTCAACACAACTTTATTTCTGTTTACTTTTCCATAAAGATGGCGGTTTTTCAATGCAAATTCAGTCATAATCCACCAGTGTTTGTTTACTTATGTGACTTGGTCCTGTCGTAGGCACTTTGGAATCAAGATTGCGTTACTTCAAACGATTCAAGCAATAGTTCCACACTGTGTCGTGATTTTTTTCACAATTAAGTACAAAATCACTTGTCGCTATCAGGCACCTACTGTATTACATAATACAGAAGGACTAGAGTTTACTATAGACGCACCATTCAGGCACATTTTGGAGAATATCCTCGCAATCAACTTAAATAATGCAAACAATAATGATTGTTGAAATTGTCGTTATTAATTAAATTTAAATCAAGCATACTAACTTACTTTCGTCAGATCTGTCAGAGCATTCAAATGTGCTGTTTTTATAAGCTTGTAGTGGAACACATTGACCGCTGCTGCATTGAAACGTATAGCTTTGAGTACAAGTACAAGCTCGCCCACATGCTCCCATACAAATGACAGCTACAAATGAAAAATAATAGATGGCAAAACAAAAACTTATGTGCTGAGAAGAATACGTAAATTCAAATCTCCTTTAATTTCAGTAAACATTGATGATCAGGCGTGATACAACAGTAAACATAGACGTTCCGCAGCCTGCACAACTTCTGAATTCAGTGTTCTGGTGCAAATATGTACAAGGTGCAATTTTGGAAGCATAACTAAACCCCACGGACTTTCTAGCTTATAGCATCAACACGTCTGGAATCTGAAAAATTGTGTTGTTGACTGCTCGAAAGTTTTGTCCGTAATCCGTTTTCGGCTGCCCGATTTTCCGAAACCGATCAAAACGGGCGGCTGACCGATGGCTGTCAACGTATGCGAAAACTATTAATCACGATACGGAGTTAGTTTTAAATGTTCTCGCTCAAATCTCACTGTACGAGAGTCCAAAGAAAGTTTGGTTTTGGTTGATTTAATATAAAGCTAAGTAAAAACACCTAATTTTCTGAGGACAAAACTATGTCTCTCACTGCGCTGCACATAATTAGAGGAACGGAGGACCGATGCATGAATCACATCTGAGCCTTAGTTCGCGAAATATTGAACTGAATGAAATTAGCAAATGGCAACTCTATCAAATGGGTAAGGTGCTAGCTATCTGGCATCGTTTTCAAGAAAAAGCTGCAGAACCTTAAGGATTTTGAAATCGTTCTATGTATGCATTTGTAATTTATATTCTTAATGGACCAACACAACAATATAAGAATAGTAATAAGTAGTATGACTGCCTTACGTATTTGGGCTAAAACTTCTCCTGTCATAAACAGGCCAATATAATAAATTGTAAGATGTTGAACCATTAAGTTTGCGATATATTCTCATGTGATCATAAAAACTGCACTATGTCAGACACATATTTCAATGCTGAACAGTAGTCAAAAGCCAAGCAGCTAAAGCCCGGTTAAAGTCATAACTCATAAGCAACTAAATGCTGGATGTTGGAGCTAGAGTTGTCAAGGCAACCGTTAAGTGGTGATTGAGTCAGTGAAGCATATATTACTTTTATGAAATATATAACCCATCAGGAGCCATGAGACAAGGCAAGGCACAAAACAACTGAAAACTTGAATGGTCTACCAATTGTGGCGACAAAGGTTTCTAAGTTCTGGTTTTCAACCATTCTGGTGGCCACTTCATATATAAATGTTTGTCAAAAGCACTGAAGAAAGTAGAGCAATTTGTGCGTTCACTCGAAGACTGCAGCAGAAACAGAACATGATGTGCTTATTGCTTACTTTATTTGATTATTTAGGACAATTACCTTTCTTTCACTTTCTTTCCCTTATAGTCTTGGGTCTTGGAGACTTGGAGTGAGAAGCTCGAGAAGCCCAGTCATATTTAATGCCACAGTTTAAGCAATATACACGATATAACAAGACCTGGGCCTAAAAATGAATTACCTCATTCGAATTCAAACGCAAAACACATAAAAATGTTTGGAAACGACCAAAGCTAACATACTTGATCTATGCTTTGGCTGATTTTGGAATGCTGTGTGTAGTGGCCGGCCATATTAAGCATAACTAGATATATGTAATGAAGTGGCTAAGATTTGGCTCCAATTGCTTTCCGATGGGATACTATTCGTTTCGGTCTAACAAGACGCTAGCTCTGGGTAACAACCACTTCAAAGCACGGAAGGTCGGCACGTTTATCAGGGAGATAAACTTAAGCACCGGATTCTCAGAAGGTGATGTGTCCAAAACTGAGAGTTCCTTGCGGCCAACCTGGATTGGGGTCTTTATCGTGAGTCCGTTTGATAGGGGTAGGGCTTCGGCTGATCTCTTTAGCAAGCGGGGTCGACACTTGCTTTCCAGGGGATGAATCTGGTTCAGTAACAATGAACTCTGCTGGCTTGGATCTTAATTGACAAATCAAGATCCAAAATCTGTGATGATGTCTTTGTAGGGCCCAAGGGGTCAGATTAAATCACTTACTTGGTCAGGGGTCGAATCTAGCTCCAATATCTTGATCAGGATTAAGTGCCTTAGTTCCAGAGACTGACTACAAGGCACTGCAGTTTATTAATAATAATGACGCTAATAGTAACAGAGTAATAATTATAATGCGTACAGGGGTCAAACAAGCTAAGAACAGGGCAACGTGCAAGATAAACGGAAAACAATGATACAGTTCAGATAACGTCGGCAAACAGGTTACAATTTGCCAGAATTGCCAGTACTCACTTTTACCCAAATTAATTGTTATTGATAGGGACAAGGTTATGACTCTTTAACTCAGCTACTTCTTTCTTTCTTCCTCTTGTAATCAACTAACTAACTGTTAACCCTATCACTAAACTCTACTGTGCGGTCCCTATATGCTTGTGCTCGTGCTTTAAATTAAAACTCTTTGTCCGTCCTCCTTACTAAGGACAATATAAATCAATAACAGGATCTATGAAACAAGTTAAATTAAATAATTTAAAAGGATTAGTAGTACAAGGTCCGGTCTATGGGTGAGCCCGAAATGCCAGTAACAATAGCACTTTCGAATGCTGTTCGGTCACCTGGGGGGACAATACAAGGGTCGGTCCGGTTGGGGGTTTCCTGGTAACGGTTATGGTGTTAGTACAGAGTTTGCTTTAATTTAATCTCTTCTTTAGTGCTTCTACCTCGGAGTGAATTCTTAAAACAGATCAAGGGAACCGTCCATTCCCAACAGGGTAAAAAGCGCGGTGAGCCACATTTTAAACTTGGTTTGAATTCACGAAAATTACAAAGTTCGGATTTCCAAAATACAACAGGGTTCGGATTTTAGGCTTTAGGTCCCACAGATGATTCAGTCAATTCCAAAACCGTCTCTGCCTTTAAAAATCTATGTCAATCTCTGACTCAGAAGAACACCTACTCTGAGGTCCAAATAAGGTCTGATTCCAAATAGTTCCTGATTCCAGCTGTCTGATACTGGCTCTTCGGCCTTCCAATATTATACTACTACACAGGGCTGATTCAATTGATTCACTAATTCAGAGGCAGGTTTCGGCTAATCCAGGCAGTAGATACTAGCTCGTCCGCACCTGAATCAAATGGGTTAAAACCCATTAGTACAAGTTATAGGTGCGGGATTCGAACCCAGCAACCATTACTCACGTCTTTGGCTTTGTGAACAAGAATTAGACTTATAAACTTAAATTTGTTGTGAAAACTTGAAAGTTTAGCGAGAATGCCGTAGTTTTGAGCAGTTTCAACAATATCACTGTATTGGAAATTAATTTTGGGACGAAATACCACTTTTCGGACAATTTCTTGCACTCTTGTGCAAGAAATTGCAGTTACAACATGATTTTGCCTTGCACATCTTGCTTCAGTGCAATTCAAACTGAAAACGTGGAATTGAGGCTATTTTAGACCCTTTCGAAACAGACAAATATTTATTTGTCTTGAAACGCGTACTGTTACTTTGTTCAGGCGTAATTGAACCTAGGACCTTTCGTTTTCCAGATCTGAACGAGGAAGGTGACAACTTCTTGCTTGTAACAAATATTAACTAGTTAGGAAAGAGTTAACATACAGATTCGGTAAAAGTGTAATAGTTAGATTTAGGACCTCCAATTTCCCAGGTCCCAAACGAGGAAGGTAAGAACTTCCTGCTTCTACAAGCGTCAAACTTCAGAAACTGGTTAAATTCTTGAACCTTGGTAATTTTACAACTATTGGAAGATGGTTTTAGCAAACTATCCATAATACTTACGTAACTAATGACTATTTCCCTTATTTCAGGTACACTGTTGATTATTACTCAATGTTAACTAAAGTTATTGATTTACCGATACTTATTATTGCCATTTGTGAAGGGTTGTTATAAACCAAATTTGTAACGGCTATTGGCTGAGCAGGGTTGAGCTTTTACCCTTGCTGAATAGTGTATTACAGAATCTTACTAGATTTGTCTTCAAACGTAGGCACTGCTATGAAATGGTGCCAGACCGTTATTGAGGCCATAATTACGAACGGAATTTGAATTGAATATGACTGAACCAACTGAAAATGGCAATAACAATAAGTATCAGTTTCGAACTAAAAGAGACGACATCGGTCATTATTATGCACGAAATATAAGTTGAGTATAGCTAATTTGACTTATCTTAAACTAAAAGAAACGATACTGAAAACCTTAAAACTACCTCCATTATTGGTCTTACGTACTATTCTCATACGTTTTATACGGAAATTGCGAAAACAACAGTTTTTAAATAGATAATGCATTAATTTTGTGTAAAAATCAACTACTGCTGCACTCAAGCGAACACTGAAAGGAAAAGGAAATTTCGGGGTCGAGCTGACAGTTTTGCTGACAGCTCGATGACAGTTCATTAGTAAGTTTGGGGCGGACTTTTTCTTTGACTTTAAGGTTCTGGAACTTTCTAGAAACTTGCCACCTTTTGCACATGGGGTGCAGCGGCGAGGTGAGCCAGCTGGCCACCGAGGGTCAATATTAATGAGATTTTAAAATTATTGCCCTCCAACTGACCTTTTTTGATATATTTTGGGTCCTGAATTCTAGCAGAATTTTGCAAAACTTTGTTTAACACGTAAACGCAACCAAAGGGACAATTTTACGAAATTTTAGAACTTTGACTAATTGTTGCACGAGTTGCATAATTTTCTAGGGATTATAAATTACATAATTACCCAATATATACCTACGTATGTTGTCCTAGCTACTTATTATTGTAATGTTATTATTAAAAAAGGGCAACGGCCCCCTTCTTGTCATGGCTTGGGCTGAAAACTACATAAATTTCATTTTCCTCCTTGCTGGCTTTGTCTTCGGCCAAAGCTCAAGGAGAAGACAACTGTTGGGTCCTAGAAGAGGCCCAACAGGAGGAAGAAAAGAAAAAGGGGAAAGAAAAGGTTTGACTTAAGTCAAACCAAAACAAAACCTTTTTAGAACACTCCTTTTTGGAGTGTTAAGATTACAAAACAAAAATGTAATCTTAATAAAAACATTTTTAATTATAACTTTCTTAATTTTTGGAGTTAAAACATCGGGTTTGAATTTTTGAAATTAGCATCGAATTCCCTTTCATATAAGCCCAAGTCATGTTTCGAACCAAAATTGTCAAAATTAACTAAACACCTAATTAATAATAATTTTCACTAATTAACCCTATCTAACTACGTACTTAGCTATTTAATGCCTAGAATCGAACCATCTTCCAATATTCGTCATTTTTAGTGTAAGTTTCCACTTTATAGGTAATTTTACGATCAATTTTCAGTAGACGTGTAATTTCCTATTACAAGTCAATGACTTCCTGCTAATTCATGTTTAGTCTATGAAAACGTACAAAGTGGTGAAAAAGGGCCATTCTTGGCTCAAGTTATGAGTGACAACTCATTAATACGCTTAAGATTAGTCAAAATGTCGATGTCTTCCTTCGTGGGGAGTAACAACTCACTGATTTTCTTTAAGATTTATCAAGATACTACCGTTTAAGGTCGAGTGGAGTGACAACTGCGGTTATTAGGGAATAGGTGACCGAATTAACCCTTCGTTTACAACTTCTAGATTAATATTGTTAGTAATTTAAACGATATTTAAACTTAATTACAATTAAAACCATCAATGCGACTAAGATTTCAAACCTAATTGAGTGCAAACCTTGGACCCTATTTAAGAATTCCCCTTAATGTTGAACACTAGACAACTCTGGCTGGGCAAACATAAAACAGTTTATACAATTAATGCTTGGACATCATCTAATAGCTACATTCCATATTGGTGATGGTTGATCTTCTTCACAAATTCATGGCATAAGACTTCTTCTTCGCTGATAAGCTAGTTGAGACTACCTTTTTGACCATTTTTGGGTTACTTTTCGTATCACGTTTTACTAATTCCATTACATATACCATCATTAAGCAAATACCGCTGATCATCTAACATGAGAGTTCAAATCTACATTATACAATTGATGCATGTACTTCTAATTAAATTAATGTCATGATACATGAAAGTGCGTTGTTGCAAAGTATTCACATAGTCTGAATGGACACAACATCTTTTACAACATTCTTTTTCATGCCTTTATAACGTTTTTATAAACACCTTCATATATAAAACTAGCGCGGAACGCCACAAAACTCAATAATTGTACTTACAAACCGTCTCATCATTCATTTTGCCCAAAGCTTTCTTATTGTGAATAGAATGAAGAAATGTATAAAGTGAAATATGAAGAAGAAATGAAAGTGAATAGAAAAGAAATGAAAAAGAGTGTATAGTATGTATGTATGTATGTAATATGTATGCATGTCTTCGGAATTTAGCTATATATTTCTTTTTTTCTTAAGAAATAACATTAATCCTCTTCTGCCCAAGACTACTCGGGGAAAGCGCCACAAAATGACCAATTTTACATTTTTGGCTGCCATTTTTAACTGAGAGCACCTAGACGGATGGAACTACCGCCAATCGATAGAGAATTAAATTCTCTACATTTCTAAGTCCCTCGTCTTGGGTGTGTCCAATGCACCCAGAAAAAGTTAGACAAAGTTAGTTAATTAGTCAAAGTCGGACAAAGTAGGAATTTTGGCTAAACTTTCATTGCAAAAAATATACTTATTTCTAGGTGCAAAAAACTGGATCAATACGTAAAGGCCAGTTCACACTAGGCAACTTTGGAGCAACTTCGTTGCCGCAACTTCAGTTGCCTCTCGAAAAAGTTGCAGCAACTTGCATAAACAGTTGGTTCAACTAGTTGAAGCAACAACCTATCAAATGCAGGAATTCCAGCGCGCCTATTTTTATAATTTGAATCGACCAATCAATGTGCTAGTTGCCGCTAGAAATCGCCCCAAGCGCGATTGCGGCAACTTGGTTGCGGCAACCTTTTTCTCAGTTGCCACTACATTCACATTGGGCAACTTTGGAGCAACTTGGTTGAAGCAACCAAGTTGCTTCAACTAAGTTGCCCAAAGTTGCCTAGTGTGAACTGGCCTTTAGTTTAATCTGCTTAACCTCCTCTATGACCCGGTAGAACGGATTTGTCGCCTGACCAATTGCAGCCGATGCTAGAATCGATTAAAATAAATACAGAAACATAGCACAAAATTTGTCGAATTTTCCATTCCGCCAAATGCCTGCAGGGACTTCATTCCTTTAGCTATTTTCGAATTAATCCCCAAATTGTAGATGGAATGTCGAGGACGAAAGAAGCACGTGATCAGAACTCCATTGTGCAACCGCTATTTGGTCTTTGGAACAGATGCCAAAATCATCACTTGTGCCAAATGGCCACCGTGGGCATAAAGGGGTTAAGAACATTAACATCAAGAACTAACATTTTCAAATAATATTAAAATATGTTAAAGGACCTTTGTTAGAAATTCATGATTCGTGTTTGTAATGTCTAAATATTAGGGAGACAATTGGAGAGTGACATTATACCTTGTGTTAGCGGTTTTCAAAAAGTATTTATTATGAGCGATAAATGTTCTAAGCTAATGTTTAAAGCGATATGCCCTATTATGACTTACTTCCACAGATGTTTATGCTAATACTGACTTTTAATCTACGTATGTCTTTTGTTTTACTGTATAAAAGACTTTATATACGGATTCATCTAACAATATTGTGGTATAGCAAACTAATCTTTAATGTTCAAAAACTATACTGGCTACTAACTATATAATGTATCACGTCATGTCTTCTAAGCTCTATCTTTTATCTTTACTGCATAGGTTCTAATCTCTAGACTTCCAATGTTATGTCAATACACCTCATCACCTCTCTCCCCAACGACTGCAAAACTCCGCCTTTGACAATCTTTATTCCAGAGGAAATGCACACTCTTTCTGGTCAGCTTTTGTAGAGGGTCCAGTTTAACAGCTAGGTTCGGGAGGAACTCATTGTACCAGTTTACCATACCCAAGAATCGTCTCAGCTGTTGTAAAGACTTGGGTGGCGGGGCGTCAAGTAATGGTTTCATTCTTTTTGGGTCTGGGGATACTCCTTCCGTCGATACTATGAGGCCCAAGAATGGGACTGATGTTTGCTGGAAGAGACACGTTTTAGCGTTAACCCGAAAATTATGATCTTGTAGAGCCCGCAGTACCTTTCTTAAGTTGTCATCGTGTTCATCTTTCGTGTTTCCGTGAACAATGATGTCATCGATGTATGGGCGGCACCCGGATATGTCTTTGAGGGTTTCTTGGATGCATCGTTGGAAAACCGAAGCCGAATCTTTGAGGCCCATTGGTAGCCTGCAATACTGGTACAAACCTATAGGAGTGATTGTAGCTGTGAGGTGCCTTGAATCAGGGTGTAAAGGAATACTGAAGTACGCTTTTTCCAAATCGAGCTTTGAGAACAACACGCCATCTTTTAGCTCTAATCTAATGTCATTCAAGGTAGGCAGGGGATAACGATCTGGAATAACACACTTGTTCAGGCCAGTTATATCAGTGGTAATACGAACTGAACTATCAGGTTTAGGGACAGTGACTAATCCATGGACACATTCTGATTTTGATATAGGTTCCAAGATTCCTCTCTCTGCCGTCTGCCATTGATCTGGTCTCTTTTTCAGCTAGTTCTTTTGGAGCCAGCGGGATGGAACGCAGACGAGACTGTTGTGGAATAGCATCAGGGACGATGTTAATCTTGTGTTGAAGCTTTTCATAATTTGCTAACGTACCGTCCGTCAGCTTTGGAAATTCTTTGAGGCAACTTTGAGGGTTATTGTAGCCCGTGTTTGTTATTGCCGAAAACTTTGAAATGTTTGAAGTTAGTTTTAGGATACCCAGCCGGCTGAGTGGTCCTCGGCCCAATACAGGTTTACAGTGTTTCGCAACATACACCGTTTCTTCTGTACTGACATCATTGTAAGATATTTTGACGGGGAAGCACCCAATGACATCTTTAACTGGCGTGCCGTCATAGTTGAGAAGCTTTTGTGGTGAACGGAGCTTTTCTTTGTGGAAATTACTTTTCCATGTAGCGTCGTTAATTGTAGTGACGCCAGCTCCTGAATCACATTCAAACGTCAACTCTGCAGAGCTGGTAAGGCCAGAGACTTGCACAGAGCACGTATAAGCAGGTGGACAGTTGTTGACAAGGGAGCCCATGATGAAGGTCAAAGATTTCATCCTTTGGAATTGGCCTTTCTTTTTGGTTCGCAAACAACTTCAAAATGTCATTTTTCTTGCAGAACCGGCAGTCTGATGAAATGGCGGGGCAATCGTCAGAGCGTGCGAGGTGTCCCTGACGACCACAGTTCGGGCAAGGATAGCCTGATTGGTTTGCAGCTGGTCTGGTCTTGTTGACTGGTCTGCTTCGTGGGTGAGATATCTTTGCGACCGTAGTTTGGTCCCTGATATGGTGGCTAACTTCAGCGGCAGTTTCGTCTGTCTGGATCACGCGAAGGACTGTGTCGACTGTTAAATCGTTGAAATTTTCTTTAGCGATGAACTTTCGCTGGGTTGACTCATTTCTGCATCCAGCAATCAATTGCTCCACCAGTCGTTCATTTTCATTTTCCCCAAAATTGCAGTCCAAGGCTAGCGTTCTCAAACCAGTAAGGAATTCTTTTGCCGTTTCGGAGAGACCTTGCTTTCTGCGGGTAAAGTCCACCCTGGCTTTAATAACGTTAGGAGGTTTGTCAAAAATGTTACGTACCACGGTTAGAAAGTCCTCGTGGGATTGTTCGGTGCGATCCTCCGCACCATGTGATGCACAGAGTACCCTTATTCCCTCAGACCCCAGGAAGCCAAACAGTAAATTGTTTTTTTCGGCGTCTGTCAGTCGCGTCCGGCGACATAGGTTCAGCAAATTGAGGTAGTTTTCGAACTCCTGAAGCCATATTTGAAAACTTGATGATGGGTTTCCTGGGCTGGATAGATAGGGCGAAGGGGATGGCAGTGGAATAGGAGATGCCATCGTTGCTTAGGCTGACAAAACCCAGTGCGCCATTTGTGGTATAGCAAACTAATCTTTAATGTTCAAAAACTATACTGGCTACTAACTATATAATGTATCACGTCATGTCTTCTAAGCTCTATCTTTTATCTTTACTGCATAGGTTCTAATCTCTAGACTTCCAAAGTTATGTCAATACACCTCAAATATACGAATTCACCTAATCACAGGAATCACCACCTCCAAAAATGTTTATTTCAAGTAGACAGTGAAAATCGTCAAACTCTATGTGTGAAAAACCTGCTTTGCACAACCGTCGTCTTTGCTGTTATTCAAATTGTACTCAATGAAAGGCTCGTAACTTAGGCAGAACTGAACGAAACAACTCAAAATTTGAACATGAAATGTGTTACCTTTATTTGCTAGATTTCTGTACAAATGAGCGCAATCTGTGACACAAAAGCTGTTCACGATAGATCCCCCTTAAATATTGGCTTCGCAGTTAAATTTAACAAATTTACATTCAGTTGTTACAAGTTGTAGAGATTGATCAGCTCTTACATTTTCCATTGCCTTGCCAATAACGCACTGTGTAGCAGTTTAAGGTGCTGGTTTCCTTTCGGGTATTTTTGACTCATACGGCTTTAATCCTTTACGCAAATAGCTAAAACTTGCTAAATAATCTATTTCCGTGCTCTTTAACATTCTGCTCCCAGTCCCAGATTTTTAGGCCAAAAGATAAGAAAGTTTTGGTTTTTGGCCTTAGGTTCGCAATAGGTAGACTAGACACGGGACTTATTGTTATGGCTGCAAAGAGGACACAAAAATGAACATTTTTGCTTTTACAACTTGGGAGCTATCTCCAGTGGTTGTCAGTATAAGCAAAAAACTATTTTGAGGGTCAAAAATGGCCATTTTAGAGGAAATCAGTTTTTTCAAAATTACTGCCAAACCTTACCAACAATTTTCGTCCATTTATACTCAATTGATAAAGCGTCCAAATGCACATATTATGAATCCCTACTGGCCGGACTTTATTGCTTTCAGCTAGAGATTTGGCCGGAAAACCATTTTGGCAAAACTGCGGTTATTTTGTTTTAAACCTAGATTTTTCAAAAACTACTCAACAGATTCCGGAGACTTTCACCAGAATGGAAATTCGTACTATTGCGGGGGGTCGTTTTTCTTGGTTTTGGCTAAAACGTTCCCAGTTTCGAGAAAATTTAGTGCAAAGTTTAAAAATTTAGTGTCTGTATTTGCGAATTTTCTCAAACGTTAAGTGACACTGAGCGAAACCCAAAAAACGACCCTCGGCCCATATGTCCTCTGTATGATTGCGCAAAAAGAAATTTTGTCTGGTTCCGCATTTTTGAAAAATCGATGTTCGAAAAGTTTTGGTCTATATTTAGCAGTTATGTCAGAAAACGTTTGCTAATTTTTGGCTAATTTTGCACGTTTCGTAAGCTCATGTGAACGTCCTGATTATAAGCTTTAAAACGATGTATAAAGCTCTTTACAACTCCCAAAATTGCGAAAGTTATAGCGTTTTAAAAAATCACCACAAAATCACTGCACAAAAGGATACCACCACCTTAATTAAGACCTTCTCAAGGCTGCACTTAGCATTTTTCTCACTTCTGTATTAAACTCAATATTCGGCTTCATCCATGGTATTTGTATGAATAACAGTACACGATGAACATAGGTTAGATTATAAGTCTAAGGACCTTTTCGGGCGCGGCACGAAAAGGATTGATTTAATTTAACTCTTTTACCTAGTTTAACTCGCTGCGCGAAAAAGCCCTAAGGTGACATATAAACGGTGGTTTCGATAATGAATAATGAAATTTTCTTTGGGGCGAAAGTTTGAAATTCATTGTTCAACTTTAGATGGAGACGTGCCAAGATCTTCACATAGTGCTTGAGCAAAGGAGTTTAGCATTTCTCCTTCAGTCTGTAGCTTCTCAGGGACCAAAGGGTAATCATTGTGTGAATCATGTAGTTCTTGAGGATGGTCAAGGTCAACTTCAAGAACGTAGCCTTAGGTTTGATTGTCAGTTTGATTAAGCCAATCAATGAGATCAATTCAATTTCTTTTACATTGTCATTTACATTTACATTTTTACCAAGGTCCATCCATACAAATTGTTTTGGTACATTATCCAGAATTTGGTTTTGCAGGATTATAATAACCAGTGTATGGATTATGGCTCTTGGCAAAACGGTGGGAAATCATTGAGATGCCGTCTCTTATAGGATCTATGTCATAATTTCAGTAGCAATCGACGAAAGCTTTCAAAAACAACAGCATGTCGCAGAACGTCAGTTTTTAAATATTATTTGTGATACTGTCCTAGGAGTTTTTAGGTTGAAACTACTCCAAGCATTATGAGCATGCACATAGTCCTCATTCATGAAGACTCCCTCATTTAGTTGGTTCCAAAACTTATCCTTGGAAATGGCATATTTTTAAAAGAATTTAAAAAATCGAATAATTAGCATATAAGCTAATTCAATTAGCAAAGTAGGGAATTCGTCGAGGTTTACTTGATAAATAAAATTATTAAGTCATTTGCTTTCGAATGACTCCCTACATCACATATTTCAGGAAAGAACTTTAAAAATCGGATAGTATAATAGCTAATTCCGTTAGCCCAATAAAAAAATTATTGAGATCTACTTAAAAAGTTATGAAATTATTTGCTTTGTAGTCATACTTGACTTGACATATTTTGCAACAGACTAGGTGAGTTTTTTATTTTGGCAGCATGTTTTTGTCATGGCTTCAGGTTCGGGCTAAAACGCTTGTTGTGCTCTTCAAATTAAGATTTTATGAGCACAGAGCTTACACTGGTTTCCTACCTACTACCTCTGCTATGAAGATTGCCGACTCCCGCCACTAGGCTTAATGCTGCACTGCGCACAAAGGCGTTGCTGCAGGAAAGAAGTAGAAGAAGAAGAACAAGAAGAAGAAGATTTTTAATACTCAAAAACGCCGGCTTTACAATACTACGGAGGATTACGTTACAATAACATCCTACAAGATCCGGCGTTCCTCCAGCACATGATTACGGCATAATACTGGTACAGAAACAGCAGCAAAGGTAATGCAAACGTAATGAGTATAGGGTGGGAGAGGACACGGTGGTCACCTAACCCCCGCCCTAAAGAAAAGTAGACATATTTTATCCAACTCTACAGCAAAGTTGTGCAGACTATCCTGAGTTTCTACATGTTCAGGTAACGCGTTCCATAATTTAGGAATCCTGAAAAAATAAGAATTTTGTGCCGTCTAAAGTGGTTCTAGGCTCAACAAGTTTCAGAATATGGTACCGATGACTAAATACGCTAATATAGTAGAAATAATTTTCAAACGGTAAGTCAATTGTTTCTGATACAATTTGATAAGCTAGCTTTAGGTCACAACATATTCTTGTATATTCCAGACTTTTAAGACCTAGAAACTGGAATTGTTCAGTATAAGTCAAATTTGTTATTCCAGGTATTCCTTTGGAGTAAAAACGTTGAACTAGAGTTGGGACCGGTTCCAATTTTCAAAACCGGTTCCGGTTCCGGTTCTAGAGTACCGATTCCGGTTCCGGTTCCGGTTCTAGCTTCCGGTTCCCGGTTCCAAGTACAAAATTGTAGCCGTGTAGTGGAATGGTTAAGGCGTTGGACTTTGGATCGAAAGGTCCGAGGTTCGATTCCCACCTTAGCCGTAATGAAGTTGCACTGTTTTCTTGAGCAAGAAACTTAGGCTACAGCTCCGCCGTTCGGATGAGGCGTTAAATTGGTGGGCCCGTGTGCTGTCTTGCTGGGGGCAGTGCACGCTAAAAAACCCTTATTCTATTTATCGTCAAGAGCAGGGCGCGGAGTCCCGGTGGGAAGGCACCCTCACCCCTGGGATCAGCCAGTACCCTTGCAACGTGACCAACCAACCTACCCTCTGCGAAGGGGTGCTGGGTGCAACTGAGTCAAGTACTCTAATTGGTCTCATTTCCCGTGGCTTGCTTCCTGATCCCCCTCATCTGCGCTAGGGACCTGGAGCGCCGAAAGGCGCTGTGCTCCTTTGCCACGCGCATGAGCGGTTAATGGACATAGACAGCCCGGAGCCGAAAGGCCATGATGGGTCCCCTCCAGCCTCCCACTGTGTGGAGTGCATCCAGGCAACATAGCGAGAGTCATACTAGATATGGCTGATGAGGTGAAGCAAGGGTTCTATACCCCGAGTATAGGAGTAGATCCTGATCGGCCGCCTAATTCGACGACGACGACGACAAAGTACAAAATTCTTAGTTACATTTTAGCATTATTTAATATTGGATGCAGGCCCCCAGCAAGGGTTATACAATCAAAATTAAAGCAATACAGCAAAACAATTGGAATAGGTAATGCGATAATAACCAACTGGGTTAAACTTTTCTGTTTACTTTGAATTTTAAAGTTTTCGCCTTACTTTGAAT
This sequence comes from Trissonchulus latispiculum, assembly GCA_030248195.1. Classification (NCBI taxonomy): domain Eukaryota; kingdom Metazoa; phylum Nematoda; class Enoplea; order Enoplida; family Ironidae; genus Trissonchulus; species Trissonchulus latispiculum. The sequence goes on along the minus strand of JASAND010028957.1, from coordinate 13,677 downwards.
TTGCTCCATTACAAATGCTGTTACTATATGCACAATTTACACTAAACTTGTAAAAAATTAAAACTTTAGTATGGTCGAACAAATTGTTTCGATAATTAACGGTGAGATTCTACTGTGCATCTAAATGCAGACAGCGCCTTCTGAACCGAATCTTGTAAACTGCACAAACAAAATGTGCTGAGAATTGAGATATACTGGAGCTTAAATTTTAATTTCTTTAAAAAGAGTACAGTGTCTGTAAAGAAGCAAATAGTTTCCAAAACATTTAAAGGCATTTAAAATATTTAAAAGCTGAAAGCCAAATTGGAAAGAAGAACATATATATTAAAGTTATATTTAACGAGGCAATGTACAGTCGCTTGATTAGACAAAATAGCTAACAGATTACTTCTACAGGCTGTTCCGTTGTTTGAACTTTGATTGACTTTCGACTCCGTTGCCGATAGCTTAAAAATAAGAAAATAAGTACTCAACCTTCGAAGTGTTCTACACCTGTAAAATTTGCTACTTTTAAAAAAAAGTTGCTTAAGGTGGTGGTATCCTTTTGTGCAGTGCTTTTGTGGTGATTTTTTGAAACGCTATAACTTTCATAAATTTGGAAGTTGCAAAGAGCTTTATACATCGTTTTAAAGCTTATTATCTGTACATTCACATGAGCTTACAGAACTGGAAAAATTAGCAACAAAATATCAGAAATTTTCTGACATGCTGACATCTAACAGGATGAATATAGACCAAAAGTTTTTGAACATCGATTTCTCAAAACTGAAGAATCGGCCAAAAGTTCTCTTTGTGCCACGATATGAAGGACATATGGGCCGAGGGACGTTTTTTGGATTTGGCTCAGCAGGTCTTAACGGTCGAGAAAATCGGTCAAATGCACAGTAACACGAAATTTCGCAACTTCGCATTGAGTTTTCTTGCTACTCAATACGTTTTAACCCAAACCAAGAAAAACGTCCCTCCGCAGAAGTGCGAATTTCGATTCTGTCGAAAATCTCCGGAATCCGTCGAGTAGTTTTTGAGAAATCGATGTTCGAAACAAAATAATCGCAGTTTTGCCAAAATGGTTTTTCGGCCAAATCTCTAGCTGAAAGCAATAAAGTCCGGCTAATAGGCATTCATAAAATGTGCATTTGGACGATGTATCGATTGAGTATAACTAAGCCAATTTTGTCCTTAACATGCGGCAGTAATTTTGAAAAAACTGATTTCCGCGAAAATGGCCATTTTTTGACCCTAAAAACAGGATTTTGCTTATACTGACTTAAGGGGGGGGGCTACGAACGGTTTTGCCCAACTTCTTCAGAGAGACCTACCTTTTGCCATATGATTAGCTAACATATCAAGGTTAAATAGTCCGTAGTGGGCATTATTATATCTAACACACACCGATTCGGGCACTACGCCAAAGTTGAAATTTTGGTGCGAAAAATGGGTTTTTTGAAAAAGCTTTTCTGAATTCTGGTGGATTAACGGTTTGACCATTTCTGAAACTTTTTGCCACAAATGTTAACTGTTACTAGTGCTAAATATTAAAAGTATTCCGGCTTTCGAGCGTTGCTTCCTTCTTTAGTTATAACAGCTCAAAGTTTGAAATTTTGCAAAAAGTTGCGAGGTGACCGTGCGCCGTTTTCGATCTAATAAAATTGGCAGCCCCTAGCCTACCCCAGCTTTTTACCAGTTATTAGGCTCTAATAGGGGCATACTGTCTGTGAATTTCAAGGGCTTTAGTTTTCTGGTTAGTGTGCTAGCCAACTTTTCGTTAAGAAATAACCCTTATTTTTGGGCCTGAAAAGCTAGCTAAGCGCAGTAAAAATGGGGTCAAAATTTTTTTGTCTCCGATTTTGCCGAAAAGGTGCTTACAGGGGTTATTTGACCTGCTGAATCAGAATATGAAATCCGTTTTTCGATATGACGCTTCCTTCGTTCAGTATGCGCTTACAACTGTCTTGGAGCTTTTTGGAGCGAACGCCATCCATACTTTGAGAAATCAATCTAGCATTTCTAAACATTGGAGCGAAGTTTAGTGACATAGCTTTCGGCACATCTTGGTACACTCACTGGTCTCTAATGCGCAAAGTTTCAGCCGATTCTGCCACAGTAATTTGGAGTAATTGACTCACATCTTCGAAATGGCACCAAATAACAGTGACAATATCGATAATGTCATCTAGCACTGCGAACGCAGGGATTAACGAAATCACGTCATTTTTACATAAGTTAAGACAGATACTTGGAGTATTAATCGGAGCAAAGTTGGGCTCCTTTGATAAACCACAGCTCATTAGACGTTAGTTAACCTCCACCCGTATAGACCTACAACACCCAATTTATCGCATTTTGATTGTATCGCGCAGAAAAGTATACAATGATCTAAGGATTATTTTACACGATATCAAAGCGCTATATGTTAGTACTATTTCTGGAAAATTTGGGTACCGTACCTTGCCCATAGCGATCAGGGCGAGGCAAAGTTTCTGTACGTGTCATGCCGAGCTTTGGACCGACAACACCAACTTCTGATGGGTCCACAGGACGCTACGCTGCATAAAATTCTTTCAAACTTTAAACTATTTTACACTAAACCTAATACTATTATATGGCAAAAGACTAGCTAGCTTTTCCAACATCGAACTTTTAGTGAAATTCGTAGCCCCCCCCTTAACCACTGGAGATAGCTCAAAGGTTGCAAGAGCAAAAATGTTCATTTTTGAGTCCTCTTTCCAGCCATACCAACCAATCCCGTGTCTTGTCTACCTACTGGGAGCTTAAGGCCAAAAACCAAAACTTTCTTATCTTTTGGTCAAAGAATACGGGACTGGTCCTAAGATGTTAATGAGCACGGAAATAGGTTATTTCGTAAGTTTTAGCCCTTTGCGTAAAGGATTAAAGCCGTTGGAGTCAAAAATACCCGAAAGGAAACCAGTACCTTAAGTCTTGCGTGCTGACAACACCACCTTCCATTTACCAATTTTTTGAGAAGATATACTCAATTTCCGACTACATGCCATCGGGCTCTCATCTTTTCTATGAGGCTAATATTCAAATATGTAAGCTGGTTAAAGTTTTCATTCGGCGCTGTATCGTTCACGTCCGAACGAAAGTGCCCGTCTTTCATCAATTACAAATGGAATTTTAGAACAGAACATTTCAAAAATTCGTTAAAATTAATTTAGAGACATTTTCACAACTGCATTTTGTAATACACACAACATTACTTAACAAAATTTAAAAAAATCAGAAGCATGAGAACAAAAAATTACGAAATTCCTTCCAGAATAGAGGAAGTAGAAATTTTCCCTTACAGTACATGCTCCTAATTTTTCAAGTTTGTTTAACATTTAATTTTTGTCTTAGCAGATGGGATAATGTCACTAATGTTGATTCAAAGAAACATTTGAAATTTCTCGTAATTCTATGCTTTGGCTTCAGCGAAACCCGAAACGTGCCTCGATCGCCTGAAAAGGGGAAGCGGGGAGTTTGTGTCAACTTGAATGGAAGTTGAAACTGTGTCGTTTTCAATTTAGGCTCTAAATTTATTCTATGGAGTTTCAGCTTCAGTTTCAGTTCCAATAATTGTACCGTCATTTCACGTTTAGTTTGAAACTTTTAATTATTATCAGTCTCATCCTACATATTTCGCCTTCAGGTCTAAATTTGTTTAGTTTCAGTTCAAACTAGATTTTTAGTTTCAATTTCAGTCACTAGTTTGAAAAAGATAATATGAATGGCAACAGTGATCAAAAAACAAAATCCAGCTTTTGCAAAATTTAAACTCCTGCAAAAAAATTAGTTCAAGTCCGTTTTTAATAGTGGAACCGGCCGGTTCCAAATCCTACCGATTCCGGTTCTGGTTCTAAAATTCCTTCCGGTTCTGTTCCGATTCCGGTTCCGGTTCCAACCGGTTCTAGTGGAACCGGTCCCATCTACGTTGAACCCTTTCAATTGCATCAATATCTTGAAGTAGATATGGCGACCATATAACACTCGCATATTCAACAATTGGTCTAAATATATGTTTTAAACATCCGCTGAAGGAAGTCTGTTTTTCTGGTCTTAAAGGCTCGAAAAATACATGCAGACACCCGCATACTTTTTTGGAAATTTCAGTACACTGCAAATTCAATTTAAATTTAAGTTTGAGGTTATCCAAACCCTAGATCTGTTGCCTTTAGAGAACGATCAAGCGCCACATCAACTAAACGGTAAGTAGGCAATACATTATTTACCTTGCTACAGATAAGTCATTTATTAAGAGCAATATTTAGCTGCCATAGTCTGGACCTATCTATCTGGACTTTTCGAAGTTTGCCCCCCCTCCAACCAAAATTTCCAGGGAAACTATGGTGGGGGGCCCTCTACACCCCCCAAAGTTTCCCTGGAAATTTTGGTTGGGGGAGGGGTAAGCTATGGAAATTTGGTGTCGACCCGCGAAATGTAATGGGGGGTATCCCCCCCCGAACCCCCCCCCCCAAATTGACACCTCAAAAAATCCAAAAAATGACCTAAAAATGCAAATTTTTCTGTATTTTAATGCTTTTTTCGAGAAAACAAGGCTTGTTTTGACAGTTTTAGGCGTTTATACGCGGTTTTAAAGCGATTTTAAGTCAAAATTTGAGAAAAATTTTTCAAAAAATGACCATTTTTGGGCAAAATTTAGCTAACTTTTTGGCTCCAAAAACGGTTGGGGGGGGTTGGGTGGGGGTAGCCGAAAGTTGGGGGAGGGGATGTCGAAAATTTTTGGTTTTGGGGGGGCAAAGCGCAAAGGGGGTCGAAAATTTTGGGGGGAGCACCACCCCCAAACCCCCCCCCCCCTGGGGAAACTACGTATGCCAGAACCCCCCCCCCCCCAAACATTTTCTGTTTTTATGCCAAAAATCGCATTTTCAGCCATTGCTAATGCCGAAAAACATGAAATCATTAAGTAATTTTAACATTAGACAGTGTTTTTTAAACTAGAAAACTTGATTGCCAACATGTTTCTGAGTCCAGAATAGTAAGGTCAATATTGAGTCTAGAAGCCCATAAAACCGTTATAAACGTGTATATATATATATATATATACGTATATTTAAATAATAAACACGTTCCATAGGTGTAATTGGGGGGGGGTTTGGGTGGGGGTAACCCCCCCCAGCCATTTTTACAACCCCCCCCCAAAAATTTTTGGGGGCCCCCGGCCCCCCCCCCAACGGGGGGGGGGGGGTAGTCGCGCCGAAGGCGCGAAAAATTGGCCAAAAATTGGGAATTTTTAGGGCAAATTCTGCAAAAGTTTTTAAAAAAGTCCAAATTTTTGGCTTAAAGTGTTTATTATTGCGAGAAATACACGTTTTTAACGGTTTTATGGACTTTTTGGCTCAATATTGACCTTATTTTAGACTTAGAATCATGTTGGCAATCAAGTTTTCGAGTTCAAAACTCCTGTCTAATGTCAAAATTACTTCATAGTTAAATGTTTTTTGGCATTAGCAATGGCTGAAAATGCGATTTTTGACATAATAGAAAAATTTTTTTGGGGGAGGTTTGGGGGGGGTCTAAAAAGGGGCCCCCCCCAAAATTCCGGGGGGGGCCCCCCCAACCCAAATCCCCGTTACACCTATGCGTTAAGCCAAACATTTGGACTTTTTTGAAAAATTTTGCAAAATTCACCCTGAAAATACCCAAATTTTGGCCAATTTTCGCGCCTTTGGCGCGTCTACCCCCCCCCCCCCCCCCCCCATAGGTGTGTTAGGGGGGGGGGGGGGGGGGGCCCACCCCTCCCCCCAAATGGAGGGGTCGCAGACCCTCCCCCCTAAAAAATTTTTTCTACCCCCCTCCCCCCAAATCGGCCGTCGGCCGACCCCCCCCCCTAAAAATTTTCAACCCCTTACCTGAATTTTTGCAGGTTTTTAGCCAAAAATTCGAAAAATTTCAAACAATTAGCGAAAAATTGCTAAAATTCGTCTTATTACCTTAAAAATCGTTAAAAATTGCCGAAAATTGAGAAAAATTTTCAGTTTTTTAGCGAAAAACCGATTTTTCGCCGACTCCCCCCCTCGAAAATTGTTCTTACCCCTCCCCCCAAATCGGCTTTTTCTCGACCCCCCCTCCCCCTTTTTTGCCAAACCCCCACCCTACTTTTTTTCAAACCCCCACCCCCACCTTTTTCGCCAGCCACACCTATGCCCCCCCCTCCTCGGGTTGAAAAGTTTTAGGGGGGTCGGCCGATTCCCGATTTGGGGGCATAGGTGTACCGAGGGTTAAGGTTGGAATTATATATATACCTTTCCTACATATACTGGTAGGTTAACGAGTGGTGTACCTCAGGGAACTGCCCTTGGACCTCTTGTTTTTTGCTTTATATTATTGATTTACTAGACCGTATAAGAAATGGAGAAGTTTCACTCTTTGCGGACGATGCAAAAATTTTCTGTCTTGGATAGGTCTACTCAGTTCCGTGTTGTTTGCAAGAAGACTTATAAGAGGTCGGGGAAAAAAACCAAGGTAGTCACTTTTTGGACTCTGCAGAACTACCCAGTGGAGCAATCCGGCTATAAATTATTTTCTTATCAAGCCCTGTCTAGACTGTCATTTTGGTATATAAATCGCCTCTCTATGTCCTGTCGTTAATTAGTTATTAACGGTTAATTAGCCGGGGCAAAAAAAACCAATGGCGGGAAAAAACCAACCGCAGTAATCGGTCAGGGTAACTCATATTAGCGATTTTATGCATGCAACCGGTTAAATCGGCGTCGCTGACTTCATATCTGGACTTATATATTTTTGCGATATTCCGTATAATAAGTGAGAAAATCAAACATTAATATTTGCAGCATCAACTGGCTAGGTTTCACCAAATTTGCCAGTTTCTATGTAAAAATGAAAATTTTTTTAAATCGTTCGAAATTCGATGAAATAAATTAAAATAAACATTGTTTCAGTGTTTTTTCGCGTATTTCTTTGTCCCAGAGTACTTTTTGGCCGCTTTAGCTGAGCCAAACAGCCGATCCGCCGAAAAGAGGTTTTTGCCGGCTAACACAAAATTGCCAAGTCCAAATGCAATTTTGAGCTGTTCACGTGAAAGAACGCATTAAACTTGCTATGTGGATGACTTTTGAGCAACTAAGAACCATTTTTGGGAGTTTGGCAGCAAACGCAAAAATTGGTTTTTTTCCCACCGCTTGGTTTTTTCCCATTTTGTAAAAATTCTGCTGGCACCTTGCCAAGCGTCGCAGGAAGGCGAGACCGACATTTTTGGAAAGAGCACATGTTGTTCTCATAGAAACTATTAAAAGTTATTATCTAACTGCTTTGGAAATTTTTTTACAGGCCTTCAAAAATAGGCAAATTTTGAATTTTTGGGGGGTCAAAAATGCCAAAATTTTCAAAATGTCACAAAATGCTCAAAAGTGGTCCGATTAAGCTCAAATTTGGCGTGGTAGGTGGGATGGGCCCTACCAACTTGCGTGCAAAATTTGAGCCCGCCAGCTCATCCCCATCGCCCAAACGGGGGGTTGGTTTTTTCCCCACCACTTGCGGGTTGCTTTTTTTCCCCCCGACCTCTATAGATAGACTGTAGATAGGCCCAGACTATGGCAGCTAAATATTGCTCTTAATAAATGTCTTATCTGTGGCAAGGTAAATCATGTATTGCCTACTTACCGTTTAGGTGATGTGGCGCTTGATTGTTCTCTAAAGGCAAAAGATCTAGGGTTTGGATGACCTCAAACTTAAATTTAAATTGAATTTACACTGTACAGAAATTTCCAAAAAAGGTATGCGGATCTGCATGTATTTTTCGAGCCTTTAAGACCAGAAAAACAGACTTCCTTCTGCGGATGTTTAAAACATATATTTAGACCAATTATTGAATGTCGCCGACCCTCCCCTAAAAAATTTTTCCTACCCCTCCCCCGAAATCGATTTTTTCAGACCCCTCCCAACTGAAATTTTTGAAACCCCTACCTAAATGTTTGAAAATTTTTAGCTTAAAATTCGAAATTTTTCCAAAAACTTCCAGAAATTACCGAAAAATTGCTAGAATTCGGTTAATTAAGCTAAAAATCGTTAAAAACAGCTGTAAATTGAGAAAATTTTTTAACGACAACCCGATTTTTTGCCGACCCCCCAACCCTCGATAATTTTTGTTACCCCTCCCCCCAAATCGACTTTTTGCGACCTCCCCCCCTTTTTCGCCAAACCCCCTCCCTACTTTTTTCTGAACCCACACTCCCACTTTTTTCGCCAGCCACATCTATGGGGACCTCCCCCCAAATCGGCCATCGGCCGACCCCCCCCCCCTCTAAATCTTTTCAACCCCAGGGGGGGGGTAGACCATAGGGGCACGTATAAAGATGGGGGGGCGCCCCCCCGCCCCCCCCCCCAGTAAAAAACCCCAGGCCCAGACCAGTCGAAAGTTCTGGTCCGAGAAAGAAAAATGGGTTTTTCCCGCTTGACTATACAATAGGTATATATGAATATACACGTATATATATTAGGGATCGACCACGACCGGATATCCGGATCCTGCCAGATATTGCAGATCCGCATCCGGCAGAAAACCATCCGTATCCGGATCTTTTGCAGTTAACGAACCAAAGCAAATTTACTATATACTGAAACTAAAATATTAATGCCTCTACAGTTAGACCCAGAAAAAGGGTTACACGAAGTGATGCGAAATGAAGTGAATTTCACTTTTCTGTAGATGTAGATTGTAGATTAATTTCTAGACGGGATTTTTCGTGCTAAGAGTCTGGCTTTTACTGGGGGCTGCCGCCCCTGCCCAGACCTCCGTGTATCTTAATATTCAACCGAACCCGAATCAGTAGAGGTTGACATTTTGTTAATTTATTTTTATGCATGTCATGTTAAATGAATATATATATATATATATTTATATAATTTCACCAGAATTATGTTTTTATGAATTAGTGTTTAAATAGGTGTCCATGAGTAGTTATTTTAAGGCATCTATATATATATATATAGACAAGAATTTAACAAAGGTTGCAATTTTCAGACTCCTTGAAGTGTTGGGTTTTCTAAATCTTATATATATAAGTTGTGCTTTTCTGAAATTTTAAGCGATCCTTTTAAGAAAGGTTTCCTTGAAATTCTTGGTACTAGCAAAATTTTAACTCTACTTACAGCGTTTAACCTTGGTTGTATATATATTGCAAAATTATTAAGTAAGCTTAAACGACTTGTAAACTCAAAAAATTTAATTTCAGTGAAATTTTAAGATGGTTCCAAGTAAAATAGATCAGCAAATCTAAAGATTTTTATGAGCATGTACTGCCGTTTCAAAGATATATTATATAGAGGTCGGGGACAAAAACCAAGGTAGTCACTTTTTGGACTCTGCAGAACTACCCAGAGGAGCAATCCGGCTATAAATTATTTTCTTATCAAGCCCTGTCTACTGTCATTTTGGTATATAAATCGCATCTCTAGGTCCTGTCGCTAATTAGTAATTAACGGTTAATTAGCCGGGGTAAAAAAACCAATGGCGGGAAGAAAACCAACCGGTGGGAAAAAACCAACCCCAGTATTCGGTCAGGGTAACTCATATTAGCGATTTTATGCATGCAACAGGTTAAATCGGCGTCGCTGACTTCATATCTGCACTTATTTTTGCGATATTCCGTATAATAAGTGAGCGTATAATATGAAAGAACGCATTAAACTTGCTATGTGGATGACTTTTGAGCAACTAATAACCGTTTTTGAGAGTTTGGCAGCAAAAGCAAAAATTGGTTTTTTCCCACCCCTTGGTTTTTTCCCATTTTGTAAAAATTCTGCTGGGAGCTTGCCAAGCGTCGCAGGAAGGCGAGACCGACATTTTTGGAAAGAGCACATGTTGTTCTCATAGAAACTATTAAAAGTTATTATCTAACTGCTTTGGAAATTTTTTTACAGGCCTTCAAAAATAGGCAAATTTTGAATTTTTGGGGGGTCAAAAATGCCAAAATTTTCAAAATGTCACAAAATGCTCAAAAGTGGCCCGATTTAGCTCAAATTTGGCGTGGTAGGTGGGATGGGCCCTACCAACTTGCATGCAAAATTTGAGCCCGCCAGCTCATCCCCATCGCCCAAACGGGGGGTTGGTTTTTTTCCCCACCACTTGCGGGTTGGTTTTTTTCCCCGACCTCTATATAATACTGAATACATAAATATGCATAAATATATATAAGATGAGCCGGGTTGTAATGTTAATGTTAATCTACTTAAGCTGATTTTTTTGAAAAACTTAGATTGTACTGTTGTAACCGTGCTAATAACACTTAGGGTAGGTACGCACTTGAACTTATATTGCGTACGTAAGAAATTGTACCGTATGGTTGTAGTTATCTTCCTACTGTCTGTAGGAAGGGTAAGACTTGTCGTATAGATTGTAGTAAGTCCTTCTACGAACTTAGATTCGTAGGAATATCTCGTCTAATGTAGAGTAGACGATAGCGTAAGGTCCTAAAACTATCTCTCAACCACTGCCTTCAAGCTTTATTGGAACCACACGAACAGACTACAACAACACGAGAACTGAACCACTCATAAACAACACCATCTCCTTTTATACTAGTCGCATTCATGACAAATTACTGTCTTGAGAATTAAGCTAACATACACATTATAGATACTGCAGGCGTGATACAGGCGATTAATAATAGGCAATACCAAATACGTAAGCATAAGATTAATACACATATTGGGATAAGATAAACAATGATTACTGCAATTAACATAATATATAGGAATGAACTTATTTACATGTCAGACAGTGAATATTTATGGTGTTTTGATTACTAGCAGCCACTGGTGCATGAACTTAGATAAGGATAGTCAGACAGAATAACAACGAATACAAGTTACATACGTAATATTCATATTTAAAGTATTTATATAACAGCTAGCCAATATCTTGCTGGTCACATTTCTTCCCCATCCGAATAAAAAAAGTCCGCTTTTTGTGGCTTTGTGGCATTGGCAGTCTTATCGTTGATACGGCTGTCGACGACGCCGTCGCCGACCGGATGGTATGCGGAGGGGGCGCTGCGGTTGGTGGGTTGTAAGCTGTTGGGCACGGCGGGAATCGCAGACCAAGGAGCCTAACAGTTTGATACCCGATAGTATCTGGATGTTATTTCCAGTAGGGTTATCGATGCCGTACATAATAAGCTTAGCCGCCTGCTGTAGCAGGTACTCATGGCGACGAGCCTTGCGACTATCTGCTGTTGGCAGGCTTCCCGGTGGGATCACCGGGGGCTGAAAATAGGCTTCTTGGTCTGGGGGTAGGCTGACCTGGTAGAGGGCTCCGGTAGGCTCCGTGTAATTTTGGCAGGACGCCTCCCAAAGCATGAGGGACGCTGCTGTTATTTTCCCTCCAGCTGGCTCCGCGGGTTGGGGAGCTGCCGCGGGCGGTTGTTGATGTCGTGAATGATGGGCAATAGGATGTGACCCAATAGGTGGTACCAGATTAGCTGGCTGTTTATTTGGCCGCTTTACGCGCGGTTTTGGAGCTCTGAGCGCTTCCAGCTTTTGTAATGGGCTGCGGTACGCCCAGGACGCTTGGTAGCCGTCCGCTGCGGTTTCGGGTGGATTTTGGGGGCGAGGTGCCGTGGTTGGCGCGGTGGCCACTAACCGCTTTCTGCTAGCTTTCGGTTTCAAAGCCGGGACGAAAGGGGCAATGCCCGGAGCTGGTGCAGCGGGCGCGACAACTGGAGCCAGCGCAGCAGGTGCTACAACTGGAGCCGGCGCAGCAGGTGCTACGACTGGAGCCGGCGCAGCAGGTGCTACGACTGGAGCAGGATTAGCTGCTTCTTCGGTATCCGCATCTGGTGATGGGGAAGTCGCTCCTGAGCCGTGATCGCTGCCGAATAGAGCCTCCATGAGGTCGTTACCCATGTTAATTACATCTCCGTCCTGAGATGACTCAGTAGTGGTGGAGCCCTGTAATACAAATATATACATATACGTATAGAGCAAAGTTAATATTTATACACATATATAATTAGATATGGAGCAATTAATTGACTGTAGCGGGACAGACCCAGTAGTGGCTGCCAGTTAGAGACATGTCTTTAAAAATTTGAACCTAGACTGTGATAGGTCCCACTGCTTGCTTCGGTTTCGTATGGACTCATGCCGAAATGTTTCCTCAGTTGTCGAGCGTATGTACATAGTGCTAAGGAGCTCGTATATAGTTACATATTGTTCACTTAGGCCAAGTGAAAGAACAGTTTGAAAATTGAGATTTGTGCCTGTCCTTGCGGGAGTGTATGCGTAAGTACAGTAATGCATCATATATATGTGTATGGGTGTACGCATACGTTTTAATATTATTCACAGCTATGTAATGTGATACATGCCTATACTAGATAGTGATATTCAGCGCTATTATGTGCAAATTACTGGTATAGCTATTCATAATAGATGTGGTTTTGCATACACGCTAGTAGGTACAATTAACGTTTATATATATATATATACTGTTTACGTTTGTATATATTTACGCTAAAGTTAACGTCGTTCAGTAGAAACAGTATACTACGATTATGATTCATTTGCGAACTATTAATTTAGTCGATGTGACACTGTGCTGCCAGTAACCCGGATAGATCGGCTGGTTTTGGTTCGTCAACAAAGCACGGGGTAAGCCGAATGAATGAACGCTTTTGGATAGAATCATAAAAGATTGTATTTAAACTGGTATCCGTGTTAGTAGGTAAAGACGGTATTTTGCCGTAAGTAATGGCTCGGTAAATCGAAATTAGGTGTTGAGAAAAGACAGTATCTGCGCAGCGAGAGCCAAAAATAGTAAGTGCTGCTAATTTAATATTACGTGCAGCAACTCGCAGTTTATGCTGGCCGTAGTCGGCTTCAAGTTCCCAAAGGTTTGGCTGGTGGAAATAGCTAATGGTCCAGCTGCAAACCTGATTAAACTGTTTTGCAAATTCTAACTCATCCTCCAGGAGAAACAGTGGCGGCGCAGAGCTGTGTAGATGCGGAACGGTAGGTACAGAAAGTATCTTGCTATAGAACCCCGGAGTTATATAGATAAGTTGCGACGGGGGATAACTGTTAGCGAAGGTATCGCTGAGAGAATCCAAGAATAGTAAATCTTGGATAAGTTCCATAGTTTGATCGCGAATAGCGCCAAAACAAATAAGAGGTAGGCCAGGCGACACCTGGCGTTCAGTGCAAAAGGTTTTAAGGTAGACATCGGTGGGCTCAGCATAGTTGATGGCCCATTTAGTGCCTAGTATTTTGGAATGTGCCGCCAGTAAGCGCATTGCAGTGTCCGTATTTAACGTTTCCAAATATTCTAACTCGAGTAAAGGGTAACTTACATCACTGGAGCTTTCGTCGTCGGACATGTCGTAGGACTGTATAACTAAGATGGTAAGCCTTGATACTAGACAGGGAGCAGTAGAATATAGATAGATAGCCTTTCAGTGGAAAGGGATCAGACCTGGTAAAGTCTGACGACTGAATCTGAGGGATGTAGACTGAAGAGTGGCTAAAAGTCTGTGAATGCTACTAAATTTGGGAACAGATTGGCGGTATTTGATCATCATATTTGAATGATTAATACGTAGTCTGTGCGACTAAAGTGGATGTTTGGACAATTTGGAAACAGCTTGACGGTATTTTATCATCTTATTTAGATGATTAATGCGTAGTCTGTGCGCCTAA
>JASAND010028955.1:0-15852 GCA_030248195.1 Trissonchulus latispiculum | reverse complement strand
CCCCCCTTTCTGTTAGTTATATAAATTTTCCTTTAACAATCTACAAAATTTTCAGTTTATAAAAAACTTCATCCTTATTACAAAAGCTTACGTACTTTCATGGGCAATTCGTTTGTTATCCACAATCAGATTGTAGGCGATCACCAAGTGATGATGACTTCCCTGCCTATCAGCGCTCGATGCACTTTATCCGGGGTCACACTGAATTTCTAGAAAAACAAAACCAACAATGCAAAACTCAATTAAAAAAACAACACTCAAATGCAACAAAAATATTGCAGCGCCCGTTGGCTCACTCTGGCTTTTTCCTGCAGGGGGGGGGGTGTGTGGTGGCCCCCCCAGAATTTCGTCCCCCCCCCAGACTTGGGTCGCCCCCCCCCCAGAATCGCCCCCCAGGATTCGGGCCTCCCCCCAGAACTTTAAAATGCCCGGAAAAATAGGGTTTTGAGGGTAAATTTTGAAAACTTTTTCCGGCTTCGCTGGATTTTTACCCATTTTTTAGCTATTTTAAGCTTAAATTTAAGTTAAAAACAGTTAATTTTTTAGCTTAGCAGCAAAAAATAGCTATTTTTAGACATTTTTTGAAAAATTTTTCTTCCTCCCCCCAGAAATCCGAGCCCCCCCCCCCCCGACCTGGGGGGGACCCCCCCAGACTTCCCCCCTCCCAGAAATTTTTGCCTAGGAAAAAGCCAGTCACTCCTGTTTCGGACTAAGGCTTTGCGTCAGTGACTACGGTAAGCAAGCAGTTTTCATGCGTTATGAACAAAACATACAAGGACAAGAAAAAGTTCCATGTTTTGTGAAGGAAACACGGTCCGACGAAAAACTGAGGCAAATGTTAAGCGTAACCACCTGAACCCAATTTCCGCACACCCCCAAAAAGTATACAGAATTTGCCAAAAATTTGGGCAATTTAGTCGACGAATGCTTAAAATATGTTTAGCACACAAAATGTCTGTCTTAGCGTTAAAAATGACTTTTGAGGTTATCCTTTTCAAAAGTTCGACAAGACCCGGACTGAAAAATGACACTGTACCGCATTCCAGCTTTCAATCCTTTCCGTCATCTTAACCGAGAAAACAGTCACCAGTGAATAAGAAAATTAATAAGAAAACCATTAATACAATACATAATGTACCCGACCCGACATTCTTTTTTCCGGCATATATATATATATATATATATATATATATATATATATATATATATATATATATATATATATATATATATATATATATATATATATATATGTAATAAGTATATAATTTCCACGTATAACCAACATGGTAGCCAATAATTCAAAATTATTATGCCGTACGGAAAGCACTAAACATAGACTAGATTAGTAGTGCATGTGACTTCTTCCAGACTGAATTCTCACACCCGCGGCGCGTCAGTGGAGGAGTGTGGAATTTAGTTCCCCCCCCCTAAAATATGCTGGAAAAAAATGAAAAATGTTTTTCCGTTTTTCGGCAATTTTCCGTCTGTTTTTCGTGCCCTTTCATTCCTAACGAACCTCACAAACTTCATCAACGGAATCCGAATCAACCACGGAGGCGTCCTCGTCCCGTTCCGGCGGAAACAGGTAGGCCGGCAGATCCTGCTTGAACCAATTGTGGGCCCTGAAACGAAACAGACAGAACAACAGAAAATAATAGAACCAGAAATGAAACAAAGAGATTCATCAAAATGGTTCAAAATGATAGGAAGAAAGCCCTTCCGACAACCAGGGTTCATGCAGACATTTCAGTTTCAATTTCCAGGTTTTTCAAGGTTTTCAGCGGCAATTTTCCAGGTTTTGTATTATTAAATTTTGATCAAATTAGGGTAAATTTGGAGCATTTTTGGGGTACCAGGACCTTAAAACCCGCGATGCACTGAGACTCAAGCCCGACAACAAGGGCCCTGTGTCCCGACATAATCAAAGTAATGGTAAATCTGGGCTGGGTTTTTCCGGAAAAAATGCGGAAAAGTAGTTTTTTCGGCTTTTCCAGTGTTTTTTCGTTTCATCTAACGACCAATGGCGTCAGACTGCTTCTGGAGCGCTTAAGAGTTAAACAGTATATATATATATATTTTAAAGCTACAAATAAAAATCTAGACCGCTTCAAACATTTTTAGAATTTTTTCAATTTTTCAAATATATAATTTCGAAAACTTTCAGAAAATTTTCAACAATTTCGCGAAATTCACGTAAATATTTGAACCTATCGGGTTTTCCGGTTAAGGTGACGGAAAGGATTGAAAGCTGGAATGCGGTACAGTGTCATTTTTCAGTCCGGGTCTTGTCGAACTTTTGAAAAGGATAACCTCAAAAGTCATTTTTAGCGCTAAGACAGACATTTTGTGTGCTAAACATATTTTAAGCATTCGTCGACTAAATTGCCCAAATTTTTGGCAAATTCTGTATAAACTTTTTGGGGGTGTGCGGAAATTGGGTTCAGGTGGTTACGCTTAACATTTGCCTCAGTTTTTCGTCGGACCGTGTTTCCTTCACAAAACATGGAACTTTTCCTTGTCCTTGTATGTTTTGTTCATAACGCATGAAAACTGCTTGCTTACCGTACCGACGCAAAGCCTTAGTCCGAAACAGGAGTGACTGGCTTTTTCCTAGGCAAAAATTTCTGGGGAGGGGGGGGAAGTCTGGGGGGTCCCCCCCCAGGTCGGGGGGGGGGCGCGGATTTCGGGGGGGGGGGGAAATTTTTCAAAAAATGTCTAAAAATAGCTATTTTTTGCTGCTAAGCTAAAAATTAACTGTTTTGAACTTAAATTTATGCTTAAAATAGCTAAAAAATGCTTAAAAATGGGTACGGTTCCGGCGAAGCCGAAAAAAAATTTTTCAAATTTACCCTCAAAACCCTATTTTTCCGGGCATCCTGGAGTTCTTGGGGAAGGCCCCGAATCCTGGGGGGGGCGATTCTGGGGGGGGGGCGACCCATGTCTGGGGGGGGGGGACGAGATGCTGGGGGGCCACCACACCCCCCCCCCCCCTGCAGGAAAAAGCCAGAGTGAGCCAACGGGCGCTGCAATATTTTTGTTCCATTTGATTGTTTATTTAATTGAGTTTTGCATTGTTGGTTTGTTTTTCTAGAAATTCAGTGTGACCCCGGATGAAGTGCATCAGGCGCTGTTGAGCGGGGACGCCCATCATCACTTGGTGATCGCCTACAATCTGATTGTGGATAACAAACGAATTGCCCATGAAAGTACGTAAGCTTTTGTAATAAGGATGAAGTTTTTTATAAACTGAAAATTTTGTAGATTGTTAAAGGAAAATTTATATAACTAACAGAAAGGGGGGGGGAGGTGGGGGTGGGTGAATAAGGAAATTGGTCATGCTTTGATATAAAGGGTTGTCTGGCACTGTAGAACAGTATCAGTGCCAGTGAAATTGGCAGTCGGGCATCGAAAGTGGTTTTAAAACCTCCGTCGAGACATTTAGTTTATTTTTAGGGATTAATTTTGGGAAGGGGGGGGGTAGAGTTCGTTTCAAAAAAGGCCAAACATTTGTATTGTTGCCGTATTTTGTGTGGAAAAAAGCAAAAAGTTCTCAAAATGCCTGAATTTAGGCTAAAACAGACATTCTTACCGATGCCGGAAATATATATATTGAACGTTGGCCTTTAAAAAAATTGGGCACCCAAAAAATTCCGGAGTAGGAAGCAAAAATCCCGGGAGGGGGCTATTTCGATATGCCCCCCACTCTCCAGTAGCGTAGCCAGAAAAAATTTTGGGGGGGGCACATCCAAAATTTTTTAACATTTACCCAGGTTTTTCAAAATCGTTATTCGCTTGTTTCAGACTTTTTTTGGGATAACACAAACTAAGGCTATGACAACTGAGTTTTCTAAATTTTCGGAGGTACAATGCATACATGTACATAAATACAGCAGCTACGCGGGGGTCTAGGGCGGAGCCCCCGAAGCTGAAGAATTTTTTGAAAAATGTAATAAAAGTCATAATGAAAACATTTAAAAAGATTATATAGACATTCAAATCTCATATATAAATAAGGATGTCAAAAAAACAAAAAAATTTCCCTAATCCTCCTCTCTAGCTGGCTTCGAGGCCAAACTTTATACCCCCCGCCCCCTCAAGCGATGGGGGGGAGGCGGGTTCACCGAAGTTGGGGGAGCATATTTTTGCCAATTTTTTAGGTGTTTTTAAGCTAAAATAGCGAAATTTCGTTAAGAATTCGTCGACGCCGGAAAAGGTTTCGAAAATTGTGGTAAAAGTGGTATAATTTGGCAATTTTGTGGCTTGAAGGAGGAGGTCAAAATTTATGGGGAGGGACTCCTCGAATGGGGGAAACTTCCTAATTGGGGACGAGACAGTAGAAGGGGGACCCCCCACAGTAGAAGTAAGTCAGACCCTCTTTAGAAATACCCTGGTGTTACACATGAAATTTCAAGATTGTATTGACTTACCTCCTCCAGTGTCCAGCACATATTTGCATAGAAGTGTGCGCAGCAAATTTTTGGCAAATTCTGTATATGTTTTGGGGGTGTGCGGAAATTGGGTTCAGGTTGTTACGCTTAACATTTGCCTCAGTTTTTCGTCGGACCGTGTTTCCTTCACAAAACTTGGAATTTTTCCTTGTCCTTGTATGTTTTGTTCATAACGCATGAAAACTGCTTGCTTTACAATAAGCTATTGACGCAAAGCCTTAGTCCGAAACAGGAGAGAGCCAACGGGCGCTGCAATATTTTTTGTTCCATTTGATTGTTTATTTAATTGTAATTTAATTTAAATTTAATTTAATTCTAATATTATATAATGTACTAAACATGTGATAAACTATATGCTAACAGTAGTCTGAATGTAATCTTCGGAAAGGTTAGGTTATGTCAGAAACTGCTGTTTGACTGTAAGCTTCACTAAAAAATAGCGGATTTCGTTAAGGGAAGATTATTTCAAAATGGGTTGGACAGCTGTCTTAGAGAGCGCTTTGAGGTGGGATCAAGAAAGGATTAAGATTGGATATCTAAGATCTCTGGATTAGAGATCACAGTGATTTCTTTTCAGTCAATCTCTCTCTCTCTCTTTCTCTATCTTTAATTGACGGATACGGCAGATAAAAGTAACAATAGAATAATCCGCTTTCCTCATTGTTAGAAATTGGAACTTTATTTTTGGAAGTTAGCTGTCTTTGACAGAAGGGTGTCCAGGGTTTCAGGATTGAGGATTAGTTTCTGGCCTTCCCTTAATTGACTCCTAATCCCTCAGATTCTTTATCCGTACGTACGTCTGTACAAGAACGGGTAGTTGTTGTGTTGGTGACAGTAGTGTTTTGTTCTAGAATTTTCGATGATTATCCAATTCAATTCTATAGCATTAATTTTGTTATAATTATCGTGTTTCTAGAATTTTCGATAATTCTCCAATCCAATTCTGTAGCAGTAATTTTGTTACAAATTATCTTGAGGCTTTTGTGAATGGCTAATAATGTTTAATTGTGAGTATTTGCGTGTCTTGTATTATTCTTATAGCTGCCCGATTGTCTATTGAGGACTTCTATTCGGTGCCACATTCACCCTCTGCTGGTATTCCTGTAAGTCTTTGCTGTCTGACTGAACTTACGTATTACCTGTAGAGAAACAATGTAAAATCTTAGTCCGAAACAGGAGAGAGCCAATGGGGTTTTTTATTATTTCTTACTATGATTAATGCCCTGTATCCTTCGTGGATCCGCCTGCTAGCCTACGTTTACCTCATTTTCTTGATATTTTAGTAA
Organism: Trissonchulus latispiculum; assembly: GCA_030248195.1. Classification (NCBI taxonomy): domain Eukaryota; kingdom Metazoa; phylum Nematoda; class Enoplea; order Enoplida; family Ironidae; genus Trissonchulus; species Trissonchulus latispiculum. Next base: position 10,115 of record JASAND010028955.1, on the reverse strand, counting down.
AAATGTTATTTAATTATTGCGCTGATCACTCTTAGAAATGTTCCAGTAGAAACTACAGGAATCAATTTTGTAGATGATAAATACAAAAGCTTTTGTAGCAGGTTAAGTCTTGTAATTTCTACAGGACATCGATGGTAGTTTTTACCGGACATACATTGGTAGAATTGGTTACAAGTTAGACCAGTATTCAAGACAAGTGAAACCTGTAGTTTTCACTGAGTTACAGGTTTACTCTACAGGAAAGTAGTCGATACGCTGATAACGCAAACAGAAAGGGCGACAATGATCAAAATTTTTGAAGACTGAAAGTTTTGAATTTTTCAAATTTTCAGCCTTCAACACCCCGTGGGTGATTTTTTGTAAAGGCCGCTCCCTGCCGAAAATATTTTGGGAGCGGCTGCCCCCGCACCGGTACCCCCCTTTTTGAAATAACAGGTCGCTCCAGTAAAATTCACAGGTTTGTCTTGTAAAAACTACAGGTTTGGTATCTGATTAAGCATTGTCAAAAAGGTCGAACAAAACTACAGGTTTCTTTAGTATTTTCTACAGGAAACTCTTGTAATAAAAACTACAGGTTTCCTTTGTATTTTCTACAGGAAACTCCTGTAATTTTTACTATTCGAGAGGCCGGTAAAAATTACAGAAGTTACTTTTGTGGAAAATACAGGAAGCTCCGCTAGTGACTGACCGCACAGGAGCACTTTTGTAGAAAACTACAAGAATTCCTGTAATTTCTACAGGAGTCTTTCTAAGAGTGATAAAATATTTTAAATTTAATGCAATCGATGCTGATGGGGGTAACACTGCCGCTCTCCTCTTCTCTAGGCAAAATTCAGCACAGTTGGTGTACTGTTGGTGTTGTGGAATAATTTTATTTGATGAATTTAAATTAATAAATTAAAATATTAATGTCAATAAATATTTTTGTATAATATTATTGTATTAAACTATTGTTTTTTGTGGCTTTCTTTTTTGTACTATCTTTGTAGTTTTTTTGGGGGGACTGTTGTGTTTTATTGTTGTAGGAACGACGTCATCCTGAGCGAATGCAACGTACGTATGTATTATGCAATGTACCTTAAGTTGGTATAAATTATTCTGAGTTTTCGTGTAATTAACAAATTATAGAGAGTTTTCGTGTAATTAACCTCAACTCTTGAACGTTCATTTTCGAAGAAAAAATTTTCACAATTAAGAGGAGGGGCGACTAAACTTTGCCCCGACTTTGTCCGATTTGCCTACTTTTTGGCGAAGTTATAGAGCATAGGTGTGATTAAAAAATATCGGGTACTGAGATCTTAGCTGCCTTCCAGCTATTTGCAGGCGTCGCGTTTATGTGCCCGCCCCCCCCCCTTTTCACAACTACCAACATAGCTAATTAAAAATCTCTGCTGGCTGCAAGACCCTAGCTTCAAGTTTTCCATTTGCAAATATGATTTGGCACAATCATGTGCCCCTATCTGCAGAAAATTACTAGACGTCTCTATCTTATCTGCATCTAAGGGAATTACTCTTCAAAGTTGAAGTTTCGGCAAAAATTTAAAAGTTTTTGGCTAACTAAAGGAAAATTTTATTACAGGTGCGAGCTATAAAGCTGTAATTTGACATATACAGAGGCCCTATAGGAGTACTCATTTGTGCCAAATGGCAAGAAATTCTGCCGCCTGAAAAAATTTTTCTGTCAACTTTAATCCTTAGAAATTGACAAAATCGCCTTTTTGGGCAATGGTATATATCCCAGAAATCGAAAAAAAATCAAATTTTTTGAGATATTTGAACTCAGCATGTTTGAAAATACACCCACATCCAATTTCGGCTCGATCAGTGAAGATCTGTGACTTCTATTGCTGCAGAAAGCTTCTACTCAGGATACGCCAGGCTAAGAATGTCGATTTTGGCAATTTTTGAAGATTAAAGTTGACAAAATTTTTTCAGGTGGCAGAATTTCTTGCCATTTGGCATAAATGAGTACTCCTATAGGGCCTCTGTATATGCCAAATTACAGCCTTATTGCTCGCACCTCGCACCAGTAGTAAAATTTTCCTTTCGTTAGCCAAAAAGTTTTGCCGAAACTTCAACTTTGAAGAGTATTTCCCTTAGATGCAGATAAGGCTGAGACGTCGTCTAGTATTTTGCTGCAGATAGGGGCACTTGTGCCAAATCACATTGGCAAATGGCAACCTTGGAGCTGGGGTCTTGCAGCCAGCAGGGATTTTTAATTAATTATGTGTTGGTAGTTGTGAAAAAGGGGGGGAGGGTTCGGGCATATAAACCCGACGGCTGCACATAGCTGGAAGACAGCTAAGATCTCAGTACCCGATATTTTTTGACCACACCCATGCTCTATAACTTCGCCAAAAAGTAGGCAATCGGACAAAGTCGGGGCACCCCATTTTAGTCGCCTCCCTAAGCAGCAGAAACTGTGAAGGGCTTTTAATTTCCTTAGTGCAGTTCTCACTTGTTGCAGAAGGGACCTCCACTATTAATAAGGCTTGTAAAATAGATGGTAAAAGTATATAAAGCATAATACAGTTGGTGCTTTTGTATTTAAAATTTTAAATTTCGTTTTAGATTTAAATTTTTATTTTTGTGTTTTAGCTGTACGTAATCTGGGCCCTACACTGGAGCCTGTCCAACAAACTCAACCAGGAAAGCCCGCTTCAAAGCGTGCAAAATGGCATCTGGGTGGGTTTGTCTAGATATTGTTTTCATTGATTTTTCATTTTTATGTTTCTGAACGCTATTATTAGGTAGGGTATGTGGAGTAAATTTTACACTTTTTAAATTTTGTCTTGTCTGTGAACATAATGAAAAAGGGGGGGGGTGAACATTATTTTGCTGAACAGACGTTTTTGATGGAAAATTACCTATAGAAAACGAATTTAATAGAAAGTGTTTGTCAGTTTTTGTCCTGATGGCCGGACCTGGCTCGGTCGATCTAAGCTTTTCTACCCAGCCGGATACTCTTACTGATATTTCCTGCAACGCAATTAAATGATTGATCTGGGCTTATGCTAGGGGAGGATTTTTGTCGTGGGGTGGGCTCCTTGGGGACAGGAAGAGACAGGGATTGGACGGGATGAAAAGTTTTCTAAAACGTTAGAAAGCGCTATTTTTCTAGCATACATGTAGCCCCCCCCTAAGTTCGCTCCTGGCTAAAAGTAGCACCCTGTATGGTTTTGGGGGAATGTCGTCTGTGGGGGTCCCCCCCATTAGAATAATGTCAGGTGCATCTGCGCACCCTTTAGCTTAATTATAGCAGCATAGGCATAGACAACAGGCAAATATTGCTGTCTTTTTAGCATTTCTAGACCATTTTTACATACTTCCCGTTGCGTCTTAATTTGGTCTCCCACTCAATTTAGTTTTTCTAGATAAACCTGGGATAATGCCAGTGGGGGTGCCTCCCCAGAAATGTTTAAAACGCAACAAAGCAGAAGAAAACAGCAAGACTTTTAAAAAGATTAAGCGTAAACTATTGTACGTACGTATTGCATACTTTACAACAAAAGCATTTATATTACGTAGTCGGGAAATCGTGCAAAGTTATGACAGATGTGCGTAATTTTAAGTGTTAACCTTTTTAAAAGTCTTGCTGTTATCTTCTCTTTTGTTGCATTTTGAAATAAACTATTTTCTCCAAAAAGATTCCCCCAAAATTTACTTCCTCCCCCAAAATCAGAGGGTGTTCCTTTAGGTACCATATTTTGATATGAAAAATTCTCAGAGAAGGCCAAGTCGTTAAACGTTTCCGGCTTAGCCGTAGATTTCTACTAAATTTGGGCCTATTTGACCACTTCTTTGTGCTTATTTTAGTGGTAAAAGTTAACTGTTGCACTTGCAGTGTATGCTAGAAAAATGGGGCAATTTTTAGCAAACTTTTCGCCACCTATAAAAATTCCAAGCTGCTGACGTTGACGAAAGCATCAAACTTTACCGTTTCGTGTATGCTTGCTAGAAAAATAGCGCTACTTTTTAGCAAAATTTCGTTCCCCAACAAACTTGCTTGCCCTCTCGCCATCATAGGAAAAATCCTTAGAGTCAGCTCAGCTCACTAATTACCTACCAAACCCAGCAGACTAGCATCCAGCAGTGATAGAATCTTTGACAGAGCCCAAAGTCGGCAATTTCGCAGTGGCTCTTTATGGGATTTTTGCCATTGTTTAGGCATTCGTTCCCAGAGTCGCCCGGAGGACATCATGTTTGAGGTGTTTCGTGCCATGAAATCCCTGGATTTTGTAAGTTCTTTGTTCTTTGTGGGGGTTTTCCCCCCTTTTGTTCGGTGGGCAGGGCAGTGGGAGGGGGGGGGGTTCAGCTACTCCTGATGAAATAATGGGTTTAGTCGTTTTTGAGAGAGCCACCGGTTTATGGTCAAAATGAGTTGTGGTTTTTGCCGCTTTTGTATCGAACTATCTCTCTCCATTATGTTTGTTAGTAAGGTTGAGTTGGCGCTGACCCAGTTAGTGTTTGAGAACAGCCGTCAACCACTTTCAACCAGTCGGCCGACCGGCTGTTGGTCGAGTAGACTGACATTTTGAGACAGCCTGCCAACTTTTTTTGTAGTCCAACCATTTTTCATAGTTTGCATAATTGTGAAATTGTCTAAAAAAATTCACTCCGACATTAGGCTAGACCTAAACCACGAATCGATTCAAATATACGTACGTACTTTACCAGGCCTGGCCGGCCGACGGCTGTCCTCAAACGCTGGATCTAGTATATTATAAACTGTGCTGTGTTTGTGATATTATGCGATAGAACTGATGTAAAGAATCAAATTCTGGCGTAGTCCAAGTGTGGCTAGACTATAGGCGATGTGCTTCGAAACTATGGCGATATTTTGAATGAGTTATATAGCTGTTGAGCGGTCTGTCATAGCGAAAGTTTTGGCACGGAGATTTTGCAGAAGTTTGCCTTTTCTTGTCCAATTTCCTCCTGTTCAACAAGATTAGAACTGCGTTTTAAATTCTTTTTTCCGATTTTTTTTGGTATTTAGGAATGGAAGATTATCAATCCATATCATGTGATTGTTCGAGTGAAGGATGACGGATCAGGACAGTTTGGAAAGGTAGCATAAATTATGACTAGACTTGAATTGATGTAGAAAAGTACATATATTGTTGTCGATTGGGAATTCCTGTAAAATTTGTTGTGGGGATGGGTTGTTTGGATAAACCACTAGAAAACAGACACTGTGCCAGGCCTTTTTCTATGCCGCAGAAAACACCGACTTTATTGAGATTTGGTGGAAACTACGATTTTAAACTGGTTTCCAAAATATCGCCCAATGGTGGGGGGGGGGAAAGGTTTGAAAAAATTGAATCAAATTAAACAGAGTTACCGAATTGCCGATTTCGAAATAAAGCGTCCGCTGCTTGCCAAAATTTTCATCAATGACGCATTTCTTGCCTCATTCGTCCGTCGATTCAGACTCGGAAGTTTGAGAGAGATACTCACTCTAGAGGTCGTAAAGCCTTTTCATTGAAATTGCAATCGAATTTTTTATAAAAGAGGTTAGCCTGCCTCGAAATCTAGGTGCTGAATGCTGGTGTGAATGTGTCAAGTCTGAGTTTAAATCGCTACTCTTTTATTTTCTACTGATTGAATTTGTTTTTATTTTCGTTTGAAGATTGAACGTTAACCAGGAATTTTCACATTCGTACATCGTACATGCCCATTCCTTTATGCGCATAAAATTTTTTGATGTTTAGGTATACATCCGGGCCAAACTTTTCTCAAATAGGGTCCTCCATGATTGAAATCTTTCTTTTCAGAAATGCCTTAGAAATTGCTGTAATTCGTTTCCTTTTTTCTTTTTTTTTCAGGTTCACATGACCCTCCAGCTATATCAGGTGGATCAGCGTAGCTATCTCTTGGATTTCAAAAGCAGTGAAGAGTGTGAATGTACGTCATGGTTTCAGAGTTTGTTTGGAATTAAATTTTTTCTCCGTCAAGGTTTGCAGCTTTCTGTGCTGAAATTATCATTCGAGCCCCCCCTCCCCCGTATCTGGTGGACCTCCCATCTTCGCTGGGCTTATTCTATTGATTTTTTCTTTGGGGGGGCTCCTTGGGGCCCAAAAGTCCGAGGGGTGACCAAGTTGCGGGGATTTTCTAAAAATAGAGCTACCTTTATAGTATTCTCCGAAAACGTTAATTTTTAGTGCAAAATAAGCAGATTTAGGGATCAAAAAAGGCAAAAAAATGAGTAAAAAATCTCCGGGGAAGCCGAAAACTTTTGAAAATTTGGCCTTCTGAGCAAATTATTTTTCAGGGCAAAATTTGGTATATACCAAAAAGGGCACCCCCTGGTTTGGGTGGGGGTTGGAGGGAACTTTTGGGGAAGGTCGTATGGGGGCCCCCACTCCCACTAGAGTAACGCCAGGTGGGTTGAAATCGTTCACCTCTGAAAGATTGCTTAAAAATGCAGCTAATATGGTGCTTAATTTAATTCACAATTTTTTAAACAGTATTTTCAACAACTACAGCAGCATAGTTTGTATATATTGGTTTTTTCATATATTTTTTGTTTTTATGGGTTTCTGTTTTTTCTATATTTTGTAGGCGGTCTGCACAGCTGTACCACCTGTACAGGGATGGGCACCCGGCATGCCAGTGTGAGCCGGCACGGCGGAATGGGCGGGGCCATGGACCGGCCGCCCACTCGGACCTCTCGGGCCAATTCTCTGCCCACGGCCATCGGTCCCCACTTGTCGGCGCCCGGATTTGGTCTCTCCGTGCCGCCTATCTCTCGGACGATGCAATTCTTTGAGATGTGCGCTGCCCTGATTGGAACACTGGCTCGCTGAGCTCCACTCATCCAGGATTTTTTCGTATTCTTTTCGGGAGATAAAAACAACAACTTTCTCTGTGAACTAATGAAGTGACGCTTTTTTGAGGCTCTGCTATAATATTGTATACAGTGTTTTAGTTTTTTCTGATTTTGTGTCTGCTTACAAAGATTAGGTTTTTGTTCTACCTGTGCAGTGTGTGACTGAAGGTTTCAGCGGTGTTTTTGAAAAAATTAATTCAGTTACTATTTAGCTGTTTTTAAACGAAATTTAAACTTAACGAAATTGTGGGAGCTGGGTTTTTATTATAGGCATATAGGAAATCAAACTGTTTTCAGTGTTCGGTTTTTGCGCTGTTTCTCTGAATTAATTTGTTTATATGAAGTTATATTTATTGTACTTTTTGCCATTATATATTTCTATTGTATTCAGAATTCTGGTAGTTTTGCAGTTGGTGTACATAAAATAGATGCTTATATTGAAATAATAAAGCTGGCTAATTCAGTTGGTTAGAAGAGGTACTGTCACATCTAAACTTATTAAGGGCTGGTTCCATATTTCTGTAGCCACTAATATAGTTTGTTTCTGCTAGCCGGTACTTAGAGGTAGCGCTGCTAAAGTAGCCATTACAACAAGTCAAACACAGTACACTCTTGGAAATGTTCCAGTACTAGAAAGTACTAGAATAGTATTTTCCTACTAAAGTCCTCCACTACAATAAAGATAGCGGAGCGATTAGTATTTTCCTACTAAAGTAGTCCAGTATTTTAAAAACTACTGGAAATAGCTAGTAAACTTGACTACATAATCTACGTAGAGCTCTACTGCCCTGATATACCCATTACTGGAATTTTCAGTAATTTCTGCTAGATATTTAGTATTATATACTGGATTCTCCAAATTTAGGGGGGGGGCAAAATACTGGACTTTCCAGTAATTCCCATTTTCTACTGTATCCAGTAGTAGATTGCACTAATCTCCTAAAATAGTCTGAGCACCAAAAACACTGGATTTTCCAGTAATTTTTACAAATTCCTCCAGTGGTTTTAACTACATTCCTACAATGCTCAGAGCTGAAATTTCTAGTTTCTCTCCCAAAGCTAAAGATTTGAACATCGAATAACAATTTTTAGTATATAAGAATGTTTTCTCTAGGAATTAAACTGTATGCGTTTTTAACATCTTACGATGGAGATTTTGTGTCATGCTAACTAATTTGATTAGTCACTTACCATGAATGGATATTCACTTTACATTCATAACGGTTGATTCCCACAAAGGTGCATAACGGTTACTAAAATGCGCCCCTTAACTTTTCTGGATACAGAAACAGAGACCAGGACAAATGACTTGTCCAAAATCTAATCTCTGAAAACTTATATACATACTTTCAATTTGCCATCAGCGTATCCTATCGAGCACTTGAGTACTGGATTGTCCAGTAGTTTTAACAAGACAATCTAGTATATATACTGGAACCCCAAAAATGGTTTGGTAATGAAAATACTGGCCTTTCCAGTAATTTGTACTGGTTTCTCCAGTAATATGTACTGGACTCCTGAAGTACTCTGAGCACCAAAAGTACTGGATTTTCTAGTAATTTCTCTTGGTTTCTTTAGTAATATCTACTGGACTCCTGAAATGAAAATCAACGCCATTGAAGAAAGTAGAAAAATGGCCCCAAAAAGTGAGAACCCTCCTCCTACTTTTAGGCTATCCGAAAATAGACTCAGAAAATCAGTTAATGAAAATTTTAGATTACAGTTTAGTTTGACCTTGCTAGACTATCCGAAAATTTATTTAGAGTGGGTCGTTACTTCGGGGTATTTTCGGATAGTCTAATTTCTCTAACTTAGGACAGTCTAAAGAAATTTTCGGATAGTCTAACAAGGTCAAACTTAATTGCACAATAAAATTTGCTATTTCATGACCCGCGCATACCCGCGATCCGCGGACCTTTGACCCGAGAATCAATGAGGTTTGGTAGACCCACTTGATCTACTTCTTTAATTTTGAAAATTTTGCACATTGAAGACTGTTTCAGTCAAAGTTGACACTCTACGAGATCGATGAAAACGAATAAAAGTAAGTCCCAAAGAACAATTTGAGAGACCTAAAGCCACTGCACTAGTTGGCTGACATACTTTTATAAGTTACACTGACATCAACTAGTCGAGCGTGGCTTAGATTTGGCAATATTTTTATGAAAACAGGATGTAATCAGTTTTTACAGGACGATTTTGGGATGATAGTGTATACTTAGTAATCTCTTAAAGGCTTGGTCGAATTCGAAAAAATTCCGTTTCGAATCACTGAAGCTGCCTGCTACCGATATGGCCTCGTTTCAGTGACAATAAGTAATATACAAGCCTAAAAAATATATACATATTAAAGAATCGCAGTAAAACTGAAACTTTTATATAAATTGCCACTTTTATAGTAGTAAAAATAAGGCCTACGTTTGGTAAGAAAACCAAACGGGAATTTCGAATACTACCTCTCGAATAATGACTAATTCGAATACCAGTTTTACTATTTGTGCCCATGCTTAGTTGTCACTGTATTAAATATGTCCACTAGGTTTGTCTATTTTCGGTATGTATGACAGTATGACCCTGAGCTCCAAGATCAGTTCAGATGTTATTCTGAAGTGGGTGAGTTCCCCTTCGCTAGGTTATATATATATATATATATATATATATATATATATATATATATATATATATATATATATATATATATATATATATATATATATATATATATGTAAACTTCCCCCTAAGCGAGGACGCCCAAATAACGCGTTCCTCCGCGGCAGCGCCTAGGCTTACCGAGAGCGTGTTAGGCTTACCGAGAGCGTGCTTTTACACGTCTAAGCCTAAGCCATTTTTTTTAGCATAAGCTCAGTCTAATTAATTAAGCTAATTAGTAATTAAAAAATAATTTTTTACCTCGCATAGGCATTACTATCCGAGATCACTATCCGAGGTAACCTCGGATAGGCAGTCCCACGTGCATTCCCCATGTTAACTATCCGAGGATGCTTATCCGAGGATACCTCGGATAGGCACGCCCACGTGCATACGCAATGTTGAACATATATCTCGCATAGGCCCTCATATATCCATATATATATATATATATATATATATATATATGTCTGTATATATATATCTATCTATATATATATCTATATATATATATATATATATATATATATATATATATATATATATATATATATATATACGGCAAGGCTTCTCCGGACGGCTCTTGCGCGGTTGGTTCGTTGACTACTTGTGCCACGTCTCCTCGCGTGAGTTGTTT
>JASAND010028954.1:0-25518 GCA_030248195.1 Trissonchulus latispiculum | reverse complement strand
TAGAACTGCATGCTTGAAGCATGCATTTGCATAGAAAGCAAATCCCCAGTCCAGCGCAAATCTCGGATGAAATCAGCAGCCCTATTTCGGGAAACAGACAAAGCTGTTTAAACTGCGTCGTTGGAATGAATGAATACTTACATACTTAATTTGGTTTTCTTATGGAGCTTATTTAAAGGCTTATGTCAGAGCTTATGTAAAGGACTTGAAGACAAGATACCAATGGAGCATGTAAAAGAACTGAAGACAAGATAACAAAAATGCTCCTTCGTCGCATGTAAAATACATATGAGTCCCCAGGAGGCAGGTTGTATAATAGCAGAAGACAAGATCCACCCTGTAAAATACGTACATATGAGTGGAGTGGGGTTGTAAAAGAATGAAGACAAGCTGCAACCGCGAACCATATGAGCCTGCCCTATAACGAGGCTCATACTGGCGTACCTAACATCAATCTGTACCAGAGTTTTTACCTTTCTATTTATCTGTACAGTACACATTATATATGTAAATACATACTGCAAAGTTACCTAATGGTCTCACCAAGTGCCTATCACATGCACATGTCATGTGTTATTTATAATCCTGCTTGGTTCGTTTGCGTAAATATAATATTTATAAAAAATGCATTATTTTATAGGATTTAGGAAATAAGTCTGTTTCGAGTATACAGCCGTTTTACTTAATGTTTAAAGTTTAATTGGCACTGCACTTGATTTTCTGAACAACCACGTATACAGCTTTTTTCAAGTTGGTTAAATTGCATAAAGTTTAAATACAGTTGATCATAAGTGCATGTAATGATCATAATTGTAATTTGTCGTCAAAGTATCATTATCATCACAACGCCAATATGAGCCTCGTTATAGGGCAGGCTCATATGTTTCGCGGTTGCAGCTTGTCTTCATTCTTTTACAACCCCACTCCACTCATATGTATTTTACAGGGTGAATCTTGTCTTCTGCTATTATACAACCTGCCTCCTGGGGACTCATATGTATTTTACATGCGACGAAGAAGCTTTTTTGTTATATTGTATATAATACGTATGTATATATACGTACGATTACGGTAATCTTGAATTTCGTGATTCTGATGCCAGGTTTCTGCGTCGCTTTGCGAAGCACTTCGGTGTGGAGCTGGCCGGGTGGTGGATAAACTACTTCTTCGCCTGTGTGTGTAAGGAGTCGTTTGGGTTTGACTAAAGAATATATAGTCAAGCGGGAAAAAAACCCACTTTTCAGATTTTTGGCCAGAACTTTTTAATGGTTTGACATATCGAAATGCTGATTATACAGGTAGCTAGGCTTAGTCGTAAGCTTTCTTATGAGCTATAGAACACCTCTCTAGGGTGTGCCGTTAGCGAGAAAAATTGTCCCAAACTGGCGGGAAAAAAACCCAATGCGGGAAAAAAAACCCATATGCGGGGAAAAAAACCCACCCCAAAAAATTTTTGGCAAGTTGCCAGGAGCATTTCTAACCATTCCAAATGAAAGAGCGGGTTGTTTTTAGTACAACTGCATCAAAATATATTAGTTTTTGTACTAAAATTGAGGTCATATGGTCATTTGAAAATGTTGTATCTTTAACACATAAACATAGGCAAATTTTGGAAATTTTTAAAAATTGTTTATTTTCGGCAGTTTAAGCATCCTATCGTGTAGAAAACGTGTTTTTCTTGTATTTAGAGCCAAACTAGACCCATTTTAAGGCAAAAATAAGCATTTTTGGTCAAAATTGAAATTTTGGCTTGAAATGGCACCGTGTCCGATTTAGACCCCCTGGACCACCCATAACAGTACGAACCCAGGTAAAACCTATACCAATTTAATCTATAGGCTCTATTAAACAAATGTATGTATTGATTTGACCTTTCCGGTCAATGGTTAGAAAAAAATTTAATTTTGAAAAGTGGGTTTTTTCCCGCCGTGGGTTTTTTTTTCCCGCCAACTCCAGGTCACCCCCAGGTCGCACCGGAGGGGTCAGAGCAGTGTGACATATATCATCATGAAGCGCAACAGATGCCCTACAGGTACATACAATCCGCTTTGGTCTAAGTCTTTCCAGTAGTTCAGGGTGGCCCGGCAAAGTTTGCCAAATTTCGGCACTTGGTCGGACCAAAATTTCCAAAAATTTCAAAGTCCCAAAAAATTTGCAGGGAAGCAGTGGGAGCTACCATAATACACCCTCCAGGGTTATTTTGGATGCTCTTCAAGATAGGCTATTAAAATCCTAGATAGCTCATACCGGTAAGCCCACGCTGGGGGTGGGTTTTTTTTCCCGCATTGGCGAGTGGGTTTTTTTTCCCGCTTGACTATACAGTATGTACAAGCAGCGTAGCCAGGAAAAAATTTCGGAGGGGAATGCAAAATTTTGTCGGGGGTCTGGGGGGCGGAGCCCCCAGAAGCTGAGAAATTTTTCTATTTCGTGACCTTTGTGGAATTTTTACAGAGCATTCGTTGAACTTACAATAATGGTTATGGCGCAGTGTTTGTTCATGCACCCAAATGATTTAGAAGGTGGTCAAAGTAGACGAATTAGGGTAATTGGCGCTCATTTTTTAGTGCTAAACACGTATTATAATGGTATAATACACGTATATATATTTCGCGCCGAAGGGCGAAAATTTTTTGAAAAAAGGTGTTTTACACATGGCAGGAAAAAATTCCTGGGGGGAATTCCCCCCATTGCCCCCCCTGGCTACGCGCCTGTGTACAAGCAAGAAAATCATACGTGCGTTAGGCCATATGGGTGCTTCCATATTAGTGCTATCATGTTTAGTGAAAGTTAGATCGCAATTTAGCGATAAACCAGTAGTAGGGAAGTAAGGAGGAATCCGGGGGCGGGGCCCCCAGGAAAAAAGGAGATTTTTTTGTGAAATTGAGAGCCAGGAGCAAGTTTTGTAAGCACTTTGAGCAACTAATTTTTAGTAACTTTCTCTCCGTGTCGCTAGCAAAGGTGCGCACGCGTGCGCACAAGCCCAAAATGTTTTGCTCATTTCAGAAAAAAGTGTGTCATTGCGCACTTTTTTGCGCAGAAAACACTGGGGGAAAGAGGTCGAGTTGGGTTGCAACCCGAAAAGTGGAGGGGACGCCAACGCCCCCCCCCCCAGTAAAATAAACCCAGAGCCGAGTTGGGGGGAATGGGTCGAATGGGGGGAACCCGAACCCCAAAAGTAGGGGACGCCCCCCCCCCCTAAAAGGCCCGGTGGTTTAATGCATAGCCCAAGACCTGTCCACGGGTCCTCAAAGTAATCGATTTGGTTTAGTTTTGGCAAAGTTGTAGCCAAATAACCAAATTTTGACCTCTTTTTGTTAAGCTTGCTATATAAATTGCAAAACATTTCAAAGATATATATATATATATATTTGCATTTTTTAAGTTTGGACCCCCCTCTCCAAGGGGTGCCATCTTTGTTACCAACTTTAGCCCTGAAGAAATCGTCAGGCCTGTTGCGGTTCCTTTTTTTCCTTTTATTTCCTTTTTTTTCGAGACCTTCCTTTTATTTCCTTTTTTTCGCCCAAAATTCCTTTTATTTCCTTTTTTTCTGGCTGACTGCAAAAAGTCTAGGAATTTACAAAATTTTTAAGCAAAATTTACTTTTTTGCCCACATTTTTTCAAAAATTTCCGGCTTCGCCGGGACGTCATCGTGTGGATTTTAATTTTAAAGTTGGTTTTATACTTTGGACGTATATATTTAATAATAACTTGACTTGGCTTTACGTTTTGTATTTTGATCTATTTGGCGGCTGGAAAAGTGTAGTTTTAAGCTATAGTAACGGCCGAGTTTTTGCAGTTTCTGGAGTGCACGAAATAGAAACTTTAACGATTTTATTCTTTTCAGCACATGTATTTTTTGTTACGCAACGCCAAGATTATATAAATTTTGATGGTTGTAGGTCGTTTCCAGGATTTTGCAGAAAATTTCGAACATTAAACTTCTCGTTTTATCGTTGAGATTTTCAAATATTATATATATATCTGAAATAGTTTACTGTGATAGCATGTTTTCTTTGTGAATGCGAGCTTATTTATATACGTGTACAGTTTAAAAAAGTGAAATGTATTAACAATGCGGAATTTGATAGGAGGTTCGTGTTACCTGGACCGGTTCTATTTAATTTTGTCGTCCAAGATAATTGCTTTTCTTTCTGGAATAGTGAAAACTTCTGGAGCTAAACTTTTTTGAGCAAAATATGTTTCTGCTATTTCAGTTTTAGTTTTCTTTCTCTTTTCTCACTTTTCTCAATTTTATCGACTACCTTCCTATCTAGGGTATAAAGAATTGTTTGAAAATTTTTAATTTATACCCCCAATTTCCAGGCCCAATTTCCGGTTCCGGTAGTGGCGGCCCCGGCGCATCTCTAGAAACTACTTATAGTAGAAGAACATAGCTTCAGTGTTCCTCTTGAAGTGCCAGGCTTTCCGTTACTTGAATCTGGACCATTTATCTCTCAAAAAATTTTGGAATTTTCGAACATTTCCAGCACTTAATTTTTCCAAATTCCAGCTTATCATAAAAATCTGAAAATTTTCCAGCTTATCATAAAAATTTTAAAAGTACACCATTGTCTAGTCCCTGCCTACTATAAAAGGTAAAGGTTTACCCCAGGAGATATCTCCGTCCTGCCACAGGACATGGGGTGCCGCCGGTGCTCATCCCCGGATTCTCAGCCGTAGAGCCAGGAGTGTCACCTCAAATGATGACTGCATCCGTGGAAGGGGGGCCGGCCCTTCTACACAGACTCCTGTTACCTTCCCCAATGTAGTGGTACCCATTCACCGACCAGTTAAGGATGGATAGCTGGGTTGGCTAGAGTCGGGAAAGCTTTGTGGCTTCTGGGGATCGAACCACCGACCGTAAGATCTGACCAGCGCCTTAGACCACTCGGCCATCCCGACAATACCTACGATAACTCTGTGTGTATATATGCATAAAAGTTTACAGGCGGCACTACAGATTTCAGGAGCCATTTTCAGATGTCAATATAAGAAAATCGCTCGGCTTCGTCGAATCCATGTGATCAGAATAAAGTTTTAAAGCAAAAATAATATTAATGCGTTAGCGTAGTAGCAATAAAATAGCCTTTAAAGTTTGTTATTTTTGCCAGCTTTCATCGGAAAAATTCCTTTTTTTCCTTTTTTTCTGTTTCAAAATTCCTTTTTTTGCCCTGAATTCCAGCCCTGAATCGTTCAAAAGACCAAATTTTCAAAAATTTTCCAACGTCGCCGGAGAGTTTTAATCGATTTTGGCCATTAAGCACTAAATCCGCTAATTTGTTGGCGATTACTACGTATAACAATAGCGCAATTTTTAGCATGTTTTGAAAAATCCCCCCCAAATGACTCGCCGCCCCGAGGCCCCCACAAGAAAAATTCCCTAGAATAGACTTAGAAATTATAATATATATATATATATATATATATATATATATATATACGTATATATAGCAAGGTTTACAAAAAATCATCCGAAATTTTAACAAAAAAATCACCCTACCCTGACTCACAGGAATGTCGCAGAGACCCAATTTTTTGCGTGGTGATAGCCGCACATCTTGACATTAGAGCCTACGAGTTTGACCCCCTAGGCCTCTCCATGCGTTCAGGGCAGACCTTTCAGTGAGGTATAGTAAAGGTTCGAAAAAATACACCGGTCGGGTCCGAAAAAATACACGGGCTAGAAGCTATGGAGCCCTTCCAAACTGTGCCCCATAAAAGCGCAAGCTTATTATATCCAGCGATGGTATGACCGTTTCCCCAAGGCCCCGCACTCACGCAGGCTGATGACTGAAAAATCGTACTATGAAAAAGTTGGTTTTCAACTTTTGGATCAGTTGGCAACTTTTTGGCTCTTGTTCGCTACACTAAAGCTATAGTAGCACTTATTGTTTTAACATACGTAATATAGTCAGGTTCCCAAAAAAACCAGTTGACAGTTTTTTGCTCCAAACTTTTGCAGGGTGACGTGGGACAGCCCAACTAGGGTGCATATGCATAGGGCTCGGTCCGACACATATGCCCACCTATAGCCCCTAGCCTGCCTACCTGGCAATCCTGAGTAATTAAAAAATTTTGGGGGTTCTTTTTTGGGAACGATTCCCAAAAAAGAACCAGCGTTCCCAAATAAAAAAATTACCCTCTTTACTACTGGCAGAGAAGAGGCAGGGCAAATCTAATATTATATACCTATATATAGCCCATAACCGACCAATACTACACGGTACTTGGTGGAGCCCAAGGGTCTAGCCTGGGCACGGCAGCCCACTTAGACTACCTTGGACCACCATTACATGGTGAGTCTGGAGGTGTAGGTTCCGGTAACTTTTCTTTGAGCACCAAACGCCTTAAGCCGACGTTTATAGCATATTTGGCACCCTTTTAACGTGTATTTTCTTTAAGTACACTATAAAATTTCTGAGGACTTACCTGTAACAACAGTCCACATCCCCAACTTGGACCCCCGGGGACCTAGGCCAAGTTGGGGGACTATCACCAAAACCCTACCAAAACAACTGAAATTTTGCGTAGAACCGTTTTATAACTCTAGGAAAACGCGTTTCCAGCGTGAATTATGCTGTAAATATCAGTTTTTAGCCAAGTCCAGTACTTCAAGAGACCAACATGGGTCCAGACCAGGTTCAGGCTGTCTGAGCCAGTCAAATCACCTCAAAGATTCCAAATATAAGTTATTACCGTGTTTTTTGGGGTAAAACGTTCTAAAACCGCGTTAATATCACCAGAAAAACAATTACGGTGGCTCCTGTCACCTATTTTTGCAAAGTCCGAACAGGTTATTTTTTGGGAAACAGGTTTTTTCCCAAAAAAATCCGGGTGGTCCAGGCCACAGCGTAGGAGCCAGTAGGGCTGGGATATGTGGTATCGTGAGCACTTGGGCACCTAACCTACCAACCACAATTAGGGACTTACCGGGTTTTCCGTTGTGGTTTTGAGACAATTTTTTCAACACCATGTCGAAACTTGTCCGAGGGTGGTTTTGGGGTGGTAGTCTTCTAGCTGGCGCCCTGGCTTCACGAGATAAGCTATGTAACCCAAACTGATATATTATAATACTAGTTAACTCTACTTATTATGCGCCAAATTTGGCTCGAAACGGTCGAAGTACCTGGGAGATCTGGCACTGGTTCTTTTTTTGGGAACTTTGTCACTGGTTCTTTTTTTGGGAACCTGACTATACACATTGCTTCTAGGTTTTTTGGCAATAGGTTCGGGCGCCCCTGCGCAGCAGCGGATGTATTTTTTCGGACCCGCTGTGCACTTGGGTTCGAAATAAAAATACATATAAAAATTGATTTTAGCTGCTAAAAATCGATCATGCACCTACATTATCGTTTTAAAGGCTTCAAGACAAATGAAGAATTGATTGGGCCTTACGGAAAATCTGCATAATGACGTTCTGTTGAAGACAAAATTAGATAACTTGCCTGCAAAATCGATTATGAAGCCTGAAAATTCCTACTTTTTTATTAAAATTCCTACTTTTTCCTACTTTTTTGAAAAGTTGTTCCTACTTTTCCAAGAGCGTCATGTCCGAGGACTGCACGAATTTGGGTTGTTCAGCGAAGCTGGTCCATATTAAAGCATATTAGTGCGCTTTTAACGTAGTCCTCTGTCCGCTTAAAACCTAATGTCACCCATATTGCATTTTTCATGCTCCATCGCAGTATTTTTATTCTTGTATAGAATATTGGTTGTTTTAGAATTCAGACAGTTCCAAAGAAAGCTGTCATCAATCACTGTATATATGTATAATGTAATGTTCAGCGGTTACTAGCTGACTGACTAGTTCAGTTGATGCCAGATTTCAGATTTTGGTCAACTGCACCAGTCGTATGTTACGTAGCCGTATATATCAGACTGGTCTTGAGTGGGAGGTCCTCTTCTAGAGATGAAATCTGGGACATTTGTTGGGTATGTGAAGAAAATATATACCATATATATACACCAATTGACGGCCATAGCCTTGCTAAAAATTACTTAAACACTACACTGTATACTTTTATGTAGCGTATATACATCAGTGGTAACAAAGTAACAAATCCGTTAAACTTCAAGGACTTGTTTTGTGGAGGAGAAATCATAATGCATCTTGGCTAAATTGTAATGCAAAATATTGCAAATGTCATGTCAATATTACCTCAATTTTTTGTACGGAAAATGAATATATTTGGATGCAGTTATTATGTAGGGGCGCTATCGCGCCCCTACATAATATGGGTATAAAGGCGTCTGTGCGGCCCCTGGAGACCGTGTTGGCCTGGTGCCAGCTAATTAGAGGTCCGGGAGGAGTAAAAAGGTTACCATCGTAAAATACTCGAGCAGTATATACTTCATCAAGTACGTATATAATATCACCATACTTTTGGTTAAAATTCCGAGCTTCGAAATTTTGCACTCGGTGGGAGTTATATACCGTGCGTTTGTTTTTTCTCGGTTAATAACGCTTTTTGGAAGTGCATTTGTCAGCGCAGTGTTGGCATATGGCAGGCCTCCTACTCTTCCTATTTTTCTCTGGAGTTCCTATTTTGTTCCCATTTTTGTTGCAAATTCCTATTTTTTCATTATTTTTCACTAGTTTTGCATTATTTTAGTATTAGCAAAAGTACGTACTTAATTATTAGAGTATGCCACTAGGCAAGCTCTGTGTTGTCAGAGCGGAAACTATGCTCTGCACTCTAACGGTCCACCCCCCTCAACAAATCAGACCCTCGTGACCTCCCCCGAAAATCTGTACCTAGTCGAAACGGGGGTACGCTCACTCGCTCATCTTTATGTGCTTAAGCTCGAAAACACAAGCAGTGCGTGCGCGAATTTTGTGCCTGCTTCGAGCTTTAGAACACAAACATAGCGCTCAAAATTCTTTGAAGTGATGGGTCTGATTTGCGGGGGGGGTGGGCCGTTAGCGAGCAGCGCAGTTTTTGCTCTGATAACATAGTGTGCCTATGCAATTTTTGATTCGAACTTTCTCTAACTTCCTAGAATTCTTAAAATTTTCCGACATTTTCGCAGTCCAGCTCTAAATATCAGCCAATGTAGGAGCGCATTTTAACAAAACATAGGGTCGGATCCTGGGGGGGGCTTGTCCCAAGAAAATTTTGAGGGGGCTTGTACCATAAACATAAACCAGCGCTAATAGCAATATAATATATATGTAGAATCACAAATTTTAAAGAAAAATTATCTATGTTGAGAAAAAATTCAAAATTCTAATTGATTTTTGAAAAAATTTCAGAAATTTTAGTAAAAAATTCCGGCGAAGTCGGAAATTTTTCACAATTTCGGTGCGGAAACCTATTTTTCCGGCCATTTCTGCTTAGCCCTTGCCCAATTTTTCCTTACCCCTTGTTCCTATCGGCGGTAGGGCTTGTACCTTGTCCGGGTTACGGGGCTTCGATCCGCCATACCCCCTGTGTTAACCTATGGTTTGAAGTGTAAAAACTGCCAAAAATCGTTAAAAAACTGTATAGTTAAAAAACTATATTTTCGAAAATTTGGTTCGTCGTCCAAGTGCCGAAATTTGACAAATTTTGTTTGGCCACCTTGAACTACTGGAAAGACCTAGACCAAAGCGGGTGTCGTACGTATGTATGTGTAGGGCATCTGTTGCGCATGATGATATATGCCACACTCCTCTAACCCCTCCGGTGCAATGCCGCACCCAGGGGGGGGGTCAAGGGGTCTAGACCCCCCTTTTGGGATGACAAAATGGAAAATTTTTGCTATTTTTATGGCAAAAACAGCTATTTTTAAAAAATTTTCGCGCCTTCGGTGCGATAATTCACTTTTTGCGAGAAATAAACGTCCAATGTACTTTAGGCAAAAATGCTGAAATTCTTCAACTTCTGGGGGGCTCCGCCCCCAGACCCCCCGTTGCGCTTTACCTTGGACCCCCCCTTTGAAAATCCTGGGTGCGGGCCTGCTCCGGTGCGACCTGGGGGTGACCTAGAGTTGGCGGGAAGAAACCCATCGGCGGGAAAAAACCCATTTTTCAAAATTGAATATTTGTCTAACCATTGGCAGGAAACCTTAAATAAACACATACGTGTGCTTAATAGGGTCTATTAATTAAATTAGTATAGGTTTTACCTAGCTTGTTTCCATTATGTGTCGTCCAGGTGGCCAAAATCTGGAATGGTGCCATTTCAAGCCAAATTTTTCAATTTCGTTAGAAATAGCAAATGTTGTACTAAAATAGGTCGGGTTTGGCTTTAAATGCAATAAAAACACGTTTTCTATGTGCTAGAATGCTTACAATGCAAAAATTAAGCAAATTTCAAAAATTTCCAAAATATGTCTATGTTTACGTGTTAAACATACAAAAATTTTTCAAAATTCAATTTTTCCTGAAATTTTTCAAAAATGTTGGTATTTTTCGATGTAGACCTACTAAAAACAAAACAACCCGCTCTTTCGAATGGCACCGTCAAAATTGTTCTGGCACGCTTCCAGCAAAAAAACCGGGTGGGTTTTTCCCCGCCGATGGGTTTTTTCCCGCATTTGATTTTTTCCCGACACGGAAAACTTTAATTTCTCCATAACTATAGGGCCTGGAGAGACAAACGATAGCTCATTCGAAAGCTTAGGGCAAACTCTAGTTAAATATAGTATCAAAGTCGTGCTAGCCCAAACCAGTCGAAAGTTCTGGTCCAAGAAAGAAAAAGTGGGTTTTTCCCGCTTGACTATAATCTAAAATAGCAAAATTTTGTAAAAGTCTAAATGCGGGAACAGTTTTTGAAAATTTAGATTAAGACCTATATTGTTATGGGATGTCGGAATTCTTTGGGTCTCCTTCTGTGCGGGAGGTCACTACGTATCTGGAGGGGGCTCGCCCATCTCCCTCCTACTGCGGCGCTGTGGCGCAGCTGCGGCGCAAAAAAGTTGCTATTCTTTTATTCTTAAATTCTTTAGAGGGTACTACTAGATCCTATAGCCCTTTAGGTTGGCCCACCGCTGCAGTTCACGTGAAAGCGGCGAACATTATGTACAATGCAACCATTACTTAGGAGAAACCGGAAAAAATATCGCCGCCATAACCGGTCCGGGGCGCAACTTTTTAACGGTAAGTGATACGGGGCTGAAACTTTCCAGACATACTAAACTCGGTGTGCTCTACAATTTGCGCATGAAATCTGCGCAGGATCTGAAGATCTGCGCAGCTTATTTACACTGTCTCCAGCCACTTCACACATATTAATGTGGTGATTCCCGTTAGACACATTGGATGACGGTTCAAATCAAGATGACATTGATGAAATTTTCCAAAAGAAGCTCTTTTAGCATTCTAGCACTCTCCGTACAATAATGATTAAAAAATGGTCCCCAGCTATTTGATAGTAGAATCGAATTGTCGCCGACGCCTCACGAAAAAATTTACTTTAGTCTGCAAAAAATCTGGAAGATTAAATTACTTAGAAAATGCAGTAAAATAATTTCCGAGAAACAAAGTTAGGTTCACAGTATTCATTAAAAAGAAAAAAATCTCAAACTCTCTTTCGATATAAGCATGGCTTCTTAACTTCAAATAATGAATGAGTAATAAGGGTTCAAAGTTGATGTCCCCAAAAGGAATCACCACCAGAAACATCGATTTCTCAAAATTGAAGAATCGGCTAAAAGTTCTTTTTATGTCACTATATGAAGGTCATTAGGGACGTTTTTTGGATTTGGCTCAGCAGGTCGCCTTTTATTTATAGAAAATATTGCATCTAATATAACACTAGATCTATCAATTATCCAAAATAAATTGGCATTATTTTTAGTATTTTGGTAAATAGCATTAGTATACATTCTTAGTCTATTTAATATCAATTTTAAAGCACATCCAATTCAATCCAAGTTTGTTTTATTAGCGATTTTCAGAGACGGTCAAAAATGGAAAAATACCGTTTTTGGACACCTGTAGTTAGAAAAGTTTCGAAAATTTGAAAATAGTCTAATTAATTAGATAATTAATTAGACAATAGTAGAAAAATGGCAAAAACTGCGTTTTTTGGCCTTGGGATGGTACCCATATATAGTAAATCGGAACACGATAAGCATAAGCACGCCGCATCTCGCCGGTTCATCTGGTTCAACTGGTTCAATGTTGAACTGCTCCTGGTTCAAGGTACTGGACATAAGCTATGAGGATGGTGAAGGTTATTGTGCCTAGAGAATTCATTGGTGTTGTTATTTTGGTGACACTGTTGACTGGCCCACTTACGTCACATGCAGACTGAGCCACTGCAGGCTGTGCCACAATTATATACGTCACATTGGCATAGTGGTTACAGCGTTTAATTCTTAATCCGAGGATTAGTGGTTCGCCAATTAATGATCAACGGGTCGACCTTAAGTTTGTAACGGGTCGGTCCAAGTAAACGATAACCGGTAGAAAGTTAAACACACACACCACCTTCTTACTGTGCCACCGATGGCACACTTACATGTTACATCACATTCTTTCTGTGCCACTGATGGCACACTTATATCACATTCTCATTGTGCCATTGATGGCACACTTATATCACATTCCTACTGTGCCACTGATGGCACACTTACATCACACTCTTCCTGTGCCACTGCTGGCACACTTACATCATATTCTTCCTGTGCCACTGCTGGCACACTTACACCACATTCCTCACTGTGCCACTGCTGGTTCATTTATATCACATTCTTACTGTGCCACCGATGGCACACTTACATAACATTCGTCCTGTGCCACTGATGGCACACTTACATCACAGTCTTACTGTGCCACCGATGGCACACTTACACCACATTCTTACTGTGCCACCGATGGCACACTTACATCACATTCTTACTGTGCCACCGATGGCACACTTACATCACATTCTTACTGTGCCACTGAAGGCACACTTACATCACATTCCTTGCTGTGCCACTGAAGGCACACTTACATCACATTCTTACTGTGCCACTCCTGGCATACTTACATCACATTCTTACTGTGCCACTGCTTCCCCCCTGGCATACTTACATCACATCGCCAATACTTACATCACACGCAGTTGAGTGATGCTATATACAAGCATAAAAATGTTCCGACGGAGCACGAAAATGCGACATGGGTGACATTAGG
Organism: Trissonchulus latispiculum; assembly: GCA_030248195.1. Taxonomy (NCBI): domain Eukaryota; kingdom Metazoa; phylum Nematoda; class Enoplea; order Enoplida; family Ironidae; genus Trissonchulus; species Trissonchulus latispiculum. The sequence continues at coordinate 12,412 of JASAND010028954.1, read as the reverse complement.
GGTTTTAAGTGAACGTGTGATTAAGATTCAATACGTTAATATGGGAGGGGCAGGAAGCCCTATGTTAATGTATGATTCAAATGTAAATGTAAATGACATGAGAACGACGTCAAAAGCGCCTATGGACCGGCTTCTCTGAACAACTCAAATTTGCGATTATTCATGTTGCACTTTACGCATTATGGCATTTTTACTGTGCCACTGATGGCACACTTACATGACATTATTCCTGTGCCACTGATGGCAACTTATATCACATTCTTACTGTGCCACTGATGGCACACTTATATCACATTCTTACTATGCCACTGATGGCACACTTACATCACATTCTTACTGTGCCAGCGATGGCACACTTACATCACATTCTTACTGTGCCACCGATGGCACACTTACATCACATTCTTACTGTGCCACCGATGGCACACTTACATCACATTCTTACGGTGCCACTAAAGGCACACTTACATCACATTCCTTGCTGTGCCACTGCTGGCACACTTACACCACATTCCTCACTGTGCCACTGCTGGTTCATTTATATCACATTCCTTGCTGTGCCACTGCTGGCACACTTACATCATATTCTTCCTGTGCCACTGCTCACTGCTGGCACACTTACACCACATTCCTCACTGTGCCACTGCTGGTTCGCTTTCATCACATTCCTTACTGTGCCACTGCTGGCACACTTACATCACATTCTTACTGTGCCACTCCTGGCATACTTACATCACACGCCAAGTTGAGTGATGCTATATACAAGCATAAAAATGTTCCGACGGAGCATGAAAATGCGACATGGGTGACAAGGGGTTAATGGACGGGATTAAGACAAAATTAATATGGGAGGGGCAGGATGTAAATGACATAGAACGACGTCAAAAGCGCCTATGGACCCTTCTCTGAACAACTCAAATGCGATTATCATGTTGCACTTTACGCATTATGGCATTTTTACTGTCCACTGATCACACTTACATACATATTCCTGTCCACTGATCACACTTATACACATCTTACTGTGCCACTGATGCCCTTATATCACACTTACTATGCCACTATCACACTTACATCACATCTTACTCCACAGCCACTACATCACATCTTACTGTGCCAACCCTACACAACTACTTCCACCGATCACACTACACACATCTTACGTGCCACCAGCACACTTACACACCCCCACATCAATTCTTACTGTCCACTGCTGGCACACTTACACCACACCTCACTTCCACTGCTGGTCATATATCACATTCTTACTGTGCCACGTCACACTTACATCACTTCTTACTGTGCCACTGATGGCACACTTACATCACATTCTTACTGTGCCAGCGATGGCACACTTACATCACATTCTTACTGTGCCACCGATGGCACACTTACATCACATTCTTACTGTGCCACCGATGGCACACTTACATCACATTCTTACGGTGCCACTAAAGGCACACTTACATCACATTCCTTGCTGTGCCACTGCTGGCACACTTACACCACATTCCTCACTGTGCCACTGCTGGTTCATTTATATCACATTCCTTGCTGTGCCACTGCTGGCACACTTACATCATATTCTTCCTGTGCCACTGCTCACTGCTGGCACACTTACACCACATTCCACACTGTGCCACTGCTGGTTCGCTTTCATCACATTCCTTACTGTGCCACTGCTGGCACACTTACATCACATTCTTACTGTGCCACTCCTGGCATACTTACATCACACGCCAAGTTGAGTGATGCTATATACAAGCATAAAAATGTTCCGACGGAGCACGAAAATGCGACATGGGTGACATTAGGGGTTTTAAGTGAACGTGTGATTAAGATTCAAAACGTTAATATGGGAGGGGCAGGATGTAAATGACATGAGAACACTCAAAAGCGCCTATGACCGGCTTCTCTGAACAACTCAAAGCGATTATTCATGTTGCACTTTACGCATTAGGCATTTTTACTGTGCCACTGATGCACACTTACATGACATTATTCCTGTGCCACTGATGGCACACATCACATTCTTACTGTGCCACTGATGGCACACTTATATCACATTCTTACTATGCCACTGATGGCACACTTACATCACATTCTTACTGTGCCAGCGATGGCACACTTACATCACATTCTTACTGTGCCACCGATGGCACACTTACATCACATTCTTACTGTGCCACCGATGGCACACTTACATCACATTCTTACGGTGCCACTAAAGGCACACTTACATCACATTCCTTGCTGTGCCACTGCTGGCACACTTACACCACATTCCTCACTGTGCCACTGCTGGTTCATTTATATCACATTCCTTGCTGTGCCACTGCTGGCACACTTACATCATATTCTTCCTGTGCCACTGCTCACTGCTGGCACACTTACACCACATTCCACACTGTGCCACTGCTGGTTCGCTTTCATCACATTCCTTACTGTGCCACTGCTGGCACACTTACATCACATTCTTACTGTGCCACTCCTGGCATACTTACATCACACGTCAAGTTGAGTGATGCTATATACAAGCATAAAAATGTTCCGACGGAGCATGAAAATGCGACATGGGTGACATTAGGGGTTTTAAGTGGACGTATGATTAAGATTCAAAACGTTAATATGGGAGGGGCAGGATGTAAATGACATGAGAACGACGTCAAAAGCGCCTATGGACCGGCTTCTCTGAACAACTCAAATTTGCGATTATTCATGTTGCACTTTACGCATTATGGCATTTTTACTGTGCCACTGATGGCACACTTACATGACATTATTCCTGTGCCACTGATGGCACACTTATATCACATTCTTACTGTGCCACTGATGGCACACTTATATCACATTCTTACTATGCCACTGATGACACACTTACATAACATTCTTACTGTGCCAGCGATGGCACACTTACATCACATTCTTACTGTGCCACCGATGGCACACTTACATCACATTCTTACTGTGCCACCGATGGCACACTTACATCACATTCTTACTGTGCCACCGATGGCACACTTACATCACATTCTTACTGTGCCAGCGATGGCACACTTACATCACATTCTTACTGTGCCACCGATGGCACACTTACATCACATTCGTACTGTGCCACCGATGGCACACTTACATCACATTCTTACTGTGCCACCGATGGCACACTTACATCACTGATGGCACACTTACATCAAATTCTTACTGTGCCACCAATGGCACACTTACATCACATTCTTACGGTGCCACTAAAGGCACACTTATATACATCATATTGTTACTGTGCCACCGATGGCACACTTACATCACATTCTTACGGTGCCAGTAAAGGCACACTTACATCACATTCCTTGCTGTGCCACTGCTGGTTCATTTATATCACATTCTTACTGTGCCACTGCTGGCACACTTACATCACATTCTTACTGTGCCACTGATGGCACACTTACAACACATCTTACTGTGCCACCGATGGCACACTTACATCACATTCTTACGGTGCCACTAAAGGCACACTTATATCATATTCCTTGGCCCGTCGGTTTTGGCAATATGCCCACTGAAACGAGCGTAGTCGACTTACTAGATATGTCCCCGACGAAACGCTGAAAAACGCTGTTTTAGGCCGTTTGACCAGTGGTCAGTTTTTAGTGACTTTTAGGGCATATCTAGTAAAAGTGGGACTTTTAGTCAAGACAGCCCAAAAAATACAAAGTTTGGGCCCATCTCCTGAAAGCTAGGGAGCAAAATTAAAAATCCCCCTCGTTACTTTATGCACCCCAACTGGTAATTTTCAACAAAACATACTAGACCTCTCCAGCTTCTACCCAGTTCTAGAAAAGTGTGACCAAAATTTGCGAAAAATAGCGAAAGTCCGACTTTGGGAGTTTGGCACAGAGCCAAAATTGGCCAGATGCCAAAATGACTAAAAAAGGTAGCATGGGGGGATCCTGTGACCTGTCTACCAACATATAATAGTAGTATTGTTCCAAAATGCCCACATCGTTCCAACACTTAGCCGTAAAATGCATTTCCAGTAAGCGTTATTCACCGAGAAAAAAACAAACAACACGGTAACTATCGCCTAGTGCCAAAATTCGAAGTTTCCAGGCCTCGCACGCAGTGATTTTCAAAAAGTAGGAAAAAAGTAGGAAGAATATTTTAAAAAAGGAAAAAGTAGGAAATAAAAGTAGGAATTTGAGCAAAAAAGTAGGAATTTTTCCATGCAAAACTGCATTCCATGAACCTTAATTGCAATGCATAAAATCAGCTCTATATGTACACAATGAGCGAAGATCGATCAAGGAATGGGCACTAACAAATGGTACTTCCTGCAAGCAAAGGTCACGGTTATTCCCCGTAAAGTTGAAAAATGTTTGAAAAATTAGCAGTAAAAATATAAATTTTTAATTTTTTGAGATTTTGTGAAAAATTTGGCATATTCTCTAAAAGCTTGTAAGCTTTCTGCTAAAAGTTCTTGCCGAAAACGCCGAACTGACACTATTTTCTCCTTTCAAAACTTTTTATTAGAGCTTACGTACTGAACATGGCAGAATCAGTATCCAGTAAAAATTTAGGTGCGGCCATAATAGACGATTAGGAGTTTCGCTATCACAACATGTATTTTCCATCAATTTTCAGTATTTTCCAATGCAGCTAATTTTTTGAATAGTTTTTAATTCAAGCGGAACCATTCTTATCTAGCTTATTCCAAGGCAGAAATTTCTGGAAGGGGCAAGTCTGGGGGAGGGTCCGCCCAGGTCTGGAGTGGGCAGTGTTCTGGGGGGCGCGAAAATGTTTTCGTAAAATGCTTAAAAATATATATATATATATACATAGCTATTTTTGCTCTTTTATTAGTAAGCTTAAGGTGCTGGTTTCCTTTCGGGTATTTTTTACTCCTACGGCTTTAATCCTTTACGCAAAGGGTTAAAACTTACGAAATTACCTATTTCCGTGCTCTTTAACATTTTAGGACCAGTCCCGTATTCTTAGGCCACAAGATAAGAAAGTTTTGGTTTTGGGGCTTAAGCTCCCAGTAGGTAGACAAGACACGGGATTGGTTGGTATGGCTGGAAAGAGGACTCGAAATGAACTTTTTTGCTCTTACAACCTTTGAGCTATCTCCAGTGGTTAAGTCAGTATAAGCAAAAAACTGTTTTTAGGGTCAAAAAATGGCCATTTTCGAGGAAATCAGTTTTTTCAAAATTACTGCTACGTGTTTAGGACAAAATTGGCTTAGTTATACTCAATCGATACATCGTCCAAATGCACATTTTATGAATGCCTATTAGCCGGACTTTATTGCTTTCAGCTAGAGATTTGGCCGAAAAACCATTTTGGCAAAACTGCGATTATTTTGTTTCGAACATCGATTTATATATAATATATAATAATAATAATATATAATATATATATAAATATGTATATATACATATAGACATGTAACCCGCAGGCAACTCAACAGCACGGAAGAAATACACTAACTGACTGATTAAAGGCTTTGGCTAATTGTTGATATGGCCGAACCCAAGAATTCTACACATTAGTAATGAAGAAATTACTAAAAGATTGCAGAAATATAATATACACATAACGTGAAAGGGGGGCGTGCACAGAGTTCTTAGTCTGTCAAGCAGGCCTTAGTCTGTCATTCTTGTTAGTCTGTCAAGCATACATTTTTCCGAACACAACTTCAAAGAAACTGTGCCGCTTTTTCTCTAATGACAGACTAGTGCGATACGCACCAAATGGTTACCAGAAAATGGCCATTTTCGAGGAAATCAGTTTTTTCAAAATTACACGTTTTACATGTTACAGGTTTTACACGCTACATGTTACACGTTTTACGTTTTCACGCTACATGTTTAGGACAAAATTGGCTTAGTTATACTCAATCGATACATCGTCCAAATGCACATTTTGTGAATGCCTATTAGCCGGACTTTATTGCTTTCAGCTAGAGATTTGGCCGAAAATCCATTTTGGCAAAACTGCGATTATTTTGTTTCGAACAGCGATTTCTCAAAAACTACTCGACGGATTCCGGAGATTTTCGGCAGAATCGAAATTCGCACTTCTGCGGAGGGACGTTTTTCTTGGTTTGGGCTAAAACATATTGAGTAGCAAGAAAACTCAATGCGAAGTTGCGAAATTTCGTGTTACTGTGCATTTGGCCGATTTTCTCGGCCGTTAAGACCTGCTGAGCCAAATCCAAAAAAACGTCCCTCGTCCCATATGTCCTTCATATCGTTGCACAAAAAGAACTTTTGGCCGATTCTTCAGTTTTGAGAAATCGATGTTAAAAAACTTTTGGTCTATATTCATCCTGTTAGATGTCAGCTTGTCAGAAAATTTCTGCTATTTTTTTGCTAATTTTGCCAGTTCTGTAAAGCTCAAGTGAATGTACAGATAATAAGCTTTAAAAACGATGTATAAAGCTCTTTGCAACTCCCAAAATTGCGAAAGCTATAGCGTTTCAATGAAATCACCACAAAAGCACTGCACAAAAGGATACCACCACCTTAAAATAGGTAAAAACGGCATAAAAATCTTAATCATAATAAATTTTTGAAAATTTACACTCAAAACCTTATTTTTCTGTTGCCTTTTGAAGTCTGGAGGGCGGGCAGGCCCTAATCAGGAGGGGGGCGACCCAAATATGGGGGACTATTCCACAGGGGCAGCCACCCTCTTGTAGGAAAAAGCCAGCTTATGTTAGAACCCGATTTGACAATTTCCCCCTGTTTAGGACAGAAAGTTTAGATTAGACCTCCCACATATATACCACAAATTTATCAAATTTTCCGATTTTTACAACATAAAATATGTTCAAAAAGTTTCGGCTTTTCCAAATTTTAGTGGACGTTTCACTTTTTCAGCACAAATGTATATACAGATTAGTATCAACATAACTTTTTAAAGACAACACAGACGAGGCACTTTTTTCAAAATACAAACAAAATTTTTAGTTCCACTCATCCACATTTCGTAGAACTATTGCATAAAAACTTTTAAACAACAAAAAAGTAGCCAGATTATTCTTATCAGAGAATTTTTCCAATATCGGACCGGTGCATTTCAGAGTGTGTTTCTAAAACTGCGTTTTTTCTGAAAATTGATTTTTCGCGACTTTACCGCGTTTACAACTGTTTTTTGTACATACAACGTATTCCTGGCTATTTTAACCCCAGAAACGAAAACGAACAGGCAGTGACTTGTAATGGGAATTGAAAAATTGGAGCGCTAACCATGGATTTAGGGAATGACACAATGGAGTCCGCAGGCCCCAGGGCCCAGATGTTGATGAAATTTCAAAAAACCACTAAAAACTACAATGGTAATGTTTAATCTGTAATTTTAAATGAAGCCCGTTTGAATTTGTAAGGTGCACAATTTATCTAGACATTTTCAGCACAAAGTAAAGAATAACTACGTTATTAAGTGTGTTTTCGAGAAAAAGTATGCGAAAACACAGCAAAAATACAACAAACAAACTATGATTTGCCAACTATAGAATCAAAAATTTGAATTGCGATGAGTACCATCAAGCAATGATGCAAGAACTTCAGGGCAAGTTAGGTAAACGAGTCTGCAATAGCATTTCAAAACCACAAATGCGCCGCAGGCGCAAAATTTGTTCCAGAGAACTGTCTGCAGTTCGAACTTTTTAAACAAATTCCAAGTTTTTGCGATTTTAACCGTTTTTCTAAGAAAAATAATGAGTTCCTGCAAAAAAGTAGGAATTTTCAAATAAAAGTAGGAAAAAAGTAGGAGGTGAAGAAAAAGTAGGAAAAAAGGTAGGAAAAGTAGGAAGCGTGCGACCACTGCCTGAATTCGAACCAAAAGTATGGTGGTACTTGTAGCTGGGTTTATTTTAGGCAAAAATAAGTGGGGGGACGCCCCCCCACTGGTGGGGGGGAGGTCGAAAAGTGGGGGGGGAATAAAATGGGGCAAAAATGCTAAAAATGCTGTATAAATAGCCTGTTTTCCACATACACTGCTATAAGTATGCTTAAAAGTGCTCAAAAATCAAGTTTTAGCACCAAAAAGGCGATTTTTGATCAAAAATTTCCGGCGAGGCCGGAAAAATTTTGAAAATTTTGACCAAAAATCCTAAAAATTTGGCAATTTCTGGGCACCTTAGGGTGAGTGGGGGTGGGAAGCCCAAAAAAGTGGGGGTGGGGCCGAGTGGGGGGGGAGCTGCTCGAGTGGGGGGGGGGGGGAACCAAAAATTGGGGGGGCCGCCCCCCCCCCAGTAAAATAAACCCAGCGTGTAGTACTCGAGTTGTTTACGATGGTAACCTTTTTACCACTCCCGGACCTCTAATTAGCTGGCACCAGGCCAACACGGTCTCCAGAGGGCCGCGCAGACGCCTTTACACCCATGTTATGTAGGGGCGCTATCGCGCCCTACATAATTTACAATGTACTAAGCTATCTACACACCCAATTTAATATATATATATATATGTTTCATAAGTCTATAGGTCTATTTTGTCAATTTTCTGTGGAGTTGGTACCTTAAAAATGGCCAGCCTGGGCTGGCCACCTGAACATAGGCATTCAGAAAATAATCGGGAAACAACCCACTGCCAGCGTGGACTACCGGAATGTTGGATTTTAGTAGCCTATCTTAGCCTATGAGAGCTTAAAAATCCACTTTTCAAAATGAAATTTTTCTAAATTAACCATTAACCGGGAAGGTAAAAAATGGATACATTTGTTAACAGGACCTATAGATCAAACTGGTATATATAGGTTTACCTGGGGTCGTTCTGCTGTGGGTGGTCCAGGGGATCGAAATCAATCATGGTGCCATTTCAAGACAAATTTTCAATTTTGGCCAAAAATGCGTATTTTGCTTTAAAATGGGTCTACCTTATGTAGTTATGCTCTACATACAAGAAAAACACGTTTTCTACAAGATAGGAAGATTAAACTGCCGAAAACAGACAAAAAATTTCTAAATGCCTACGTTTGTGTTAAAAAAGGTAAAAGGTAAAGTGACCCCAGGAAAGAGATCCAATCTACAGAAGGTTATAGGGTGCCGGTGCTTATCTCCGGATTCACAGCCCTAAGCCAGGAGCGACAACTCTAATGTTGACTACATCAGTGGAAGGGGGCCAGCCCTTCATCAGGCATTACGCCAGAACACAGACTCCTGTTACCTTCCCACTGCAGTGGTACCCATTTACCGACCAGTTAAGGATAGACAGCTGGGTTGGCTGGAGCCCACGGTGAACCGATATGTGCTTAGTCCCTTGCTCAAGGGGATTTGCGAAAGCCTTGTGGCAACGGGGGTTCGAAACCTAGGACCGTAACATCTTTAGTCGAACACCTTACCACTCGGCCATCGCGGCACATGAGTGTTAAAGATATATACAACATTTTCACATGACCATATCAGCTAAATTTTGTACAAAACGAACATATTTTGATGCAGTTGTATACGTATACTAAAAACAACCAGCTCTTTCACTTGGAACAGTTACAAATGCTCGTTGCAACTTTCCAAAAAATTTTCGTCGTGGGTTATATAATATTTCCTGCATGTGAAAATGAGAAAAATCGGAGATGGTTGAAAAATCGCGACCCCCCCCCCTTACGCACTCATTAGGAAGTAGCGGTAGCGACCCCTGTGATAGTATCAAAGTCGTGATAGATAGCCCTAACCAGTAGAAAGTTCGGATCTAAGAAAGAAAACGGGTTTTCCCCCGCCTGACCATAAAATTTTCTGGCTGGAAACGTCCACGTTTTTCAAACAGCTCTGCAAGAAATTTGCTCTTTCCAAGCGTGACTGAATATAGCGCGGCGGGGAAAACCCAAATTTTCGAATTTTGGCTGTAATTTTTTTATTAAGCGACAAATCGAAAATCTAACGATAACTACCATGAGGCCTTGCGAAGAGCTTCAAAATGAGCCATAAAATGTCTCTCTATCACATACGGTTGGTGAGAAATTTTCGACCAAACCGATGGGAAAAAACCCAATGCAGGAAAAAACCCATGGGCGGGGAAAAAAACCCAGCCGAATTTTTTGCTGCAAGCATGCCAGAGCGGTTTTGACTATACCATTCGAAGAGCGGGTCATTTTTAGTACATCTGAATCATAAAATAGCAATATTTTTTGCAAAAAATCATGTAAAATTGACTTTTCAAAATTTCGTATGTTGAAAACGTAAACATAGGCAAATTTTGGAAATTTTTGAAATTTGCTTAATTTCTGCAGTTTAAGCATCCTATCACATAGAAAACGTGTTTTTATTGCATTTAAAGCCAAACCCGACCTATTTTAGTGAAAAATTAGCGGTTTTTGGCGAAATTTGAAAATTTGGCTTGAAATGGCACCATCTCAGATTTTGCCCACCTGGACCTCACATAGAAGGTCGAACCTAGGTAAAATCTATACCAGATTAATCAGGAGGCTCTACTGAGCTAAGAAATGCATGAATTTTTCCTTTGCTGCTAATGGTTAGTAAAAAAATTCATTTTGAAATTTGGGTTTTTTTCCCGCACATGGGTTTTTTCCCGCCGAGTCTAGGTCACCCCCAGGTCGCATCACAGGTATTAGAGCCAAATTGCATACACCACCGTGAAGTTCGAGACATATCCTATGTGAAACTATAATCCGTTTTGGGCTAAGTCTTTCCAGTAGTTCAGGGTGACCCCCCCAAAGTTGACCTTGCCTGACCCCCATGTTGGGACCACAAATTCCAAAATTTTCAAAGCCCCAAAAAATTTGCTGAGAGGCAGGGGGAACTACAATAATACACCCTCTAGGGTAGTTTTGGACGCTCTTTAAGATAGGCTATTAAAATCTGATCTAGCTCATATGGGTGACTCGCACTGGCGATGGGTTTTTTCCGCATATCGGATTGGGTTTTTTCCCGCCGCGCTATACACAGAAAAAAACGAACCTAACTGGTCCAGAAGCGAAAATTTGAAAGTTGAAGATTTTGACCAAAACTTTTTTGCAACTTGTTGTACTTGTCGTCTGGATTCCAACGATACGTACCAAAGTATTAGAGTCGAGTTTCATTCAGTATTAAGCTGGCACGGTGCTCGAACGAGACTCAAACATCCATATAGTCGGTATATAACGTACGTCCTCTGCTTTACATGAATAATTTCAGCAGGAATCTGGGCAAAAGAAATCGTATATTATACATATACAAATATATACATACCCAACAAATCATACCAGGATCCTTGCAAAGTATATATAGTCGTCAGTCTTCCTATCCGATTTGCGAGTTCATTCAGATTGATAAAATTCTGCTACGTAGCATACGACTGGTATAATGGACCAAATTACGGCAATACGGCCCACATGAACCAGTCAGTCAGCTAGTAGCAAGCAGCAGGGAAGTGGTATATACTAATACATAGACACACGCAGTCGCATATACATTCCTCCTTTGTCTATAAATTGAAAATAATAAATAAATAATTGTTTTTATAGACAGATATAGATATATACAAGAATAAAAATGCTCCGGTGGAGCACGAAAAATGCAATATGGGTGACATTAGGTTGTAAATGGACAGAGGACTAGGTTTTAAAACGTTAATATGGGAGGGGCAGGTTGTAAATGCCAGGAGGACTAGGTTAAAAGCGCACTAATATGGACCAGCTTCGCTGAACAACCCATATTCGCGAAAACTGTCCAGAGTTTCTATCGGCTGCTGCTTGCTGTTGATATTGGCAGTTCTTCAGAAAATTGTACGATTTGTCAGCATGGCCTGCAAGTATATATATATATATATGTGTGTCGTGCTCCTTATTATACAACTTAATAATACACGTACATAATGTCAACTGCTTTTCGCATCAACTTAATACAAGATTCTGCGCTGACACTGCAGAAAAAACACCTTGAACACCTTTCTACCAGAACTGCATTGTTTATTTGGAATAAGCTTTAATATTTCAAAATCGTCCCGCTTGCTTTGAAAGCTGAAGAATGCAGATCTTACTCGTATGTCATGTAGAGTGGAGCATGAGTGACCGCGAATATGGGTTGTTCAGCGAAGCTGGTCCATATTAGTGCGCTTTTAACCTAGTCCTCCTGGCATTTACAACCTGCCCCTCCCATCAGGGGCGGATCCAGGGGGGGGGGCGGGGGGGCGGCCGCGATTCGAAGGTAGGAAAAATTAAGGAGAGAAACAGGAAAAAGGGCAAAAAACCAAAAAATTTCGCGCCTTCGGCGCAGATTTTTCTACTGTTTAACCGCATATTTATTGCATTTGTGAAGAAAAAGCTTGAAATGCATTAGATTTCTCGGAGAAAATGCCTAAAAATGTCAAGAATTTTAAAAAATTTGTTCAGTTCTGCAGTATAAAAAGAATTAAAGATCCGAAGACCGATTTTATTGCAAAAACAAAAATTTCTTCAACTTCTGGGGGCTCCGCCC
>JASAND010028953.1:0-12017 GCA_030248195.1 Trissonchulus latispiculum | reverse complement strand
ATTCGAAAGCTCTTAACGAGCTGAACAACTTTTATAATAGAATGAACTCTTGAAATGCACTCGATTCCCGGAATTCGCGAAAGAAAAACACAGAAAGAGGCCCAGTATCACACTATGTGTACTCTCCCTCTTCTGTAGTGAGTATACATCATCTATGGATGTATTACGTTGTACAGTACACATCGTAAATATCAACATATGAAAAAGCTAAAACAGAAAAACTTTTAAACTAAATGTATTAATGTTACTAGTAACAAAAATGCCCTAACGGTCATTGCTAAAGGGGAGAATAGGGAAATGTGGCTAAAGCGGAAAAATGCCAATAGTTTCGAGCAGATTAGTGTCTATCCAGCGCCTAAAATGATTGAAACCAGCTTTTGGTGCAGAATAGGGAATCTAGTCAGCGCCTGAAATGATTGAAACCAGCTTTTGCGCAGAATAGGAATCTAGTCAGCGCCTAAAATGATAGAAACCAGCTTTTGCGCAGAATAGGGAATCTAGTCAGCGCCTAAAATGATTGAAACCAGCTTTTGGTGCAGAATAGGGAATCTAGTCAGCGCCTGAAATGATTGAAACCAGCTTTTGCGCAGAATAGGAATCTAGTCAGCGCCTAAAATGATAGAAACCAGCTTTTGCGCAGAATAGAAATCTAGTCAGCTCCTAAAATGATAGAAACCAGCTTTTGCGCAGAATAGGAAATCTAGTCAGCGCCTAAAATGATTGAAACCAGCTTTTGCGCAGAATAGGAATCTAGTCAGCGCCTAAAATGATAGAAACCAGCTTTTGCGCAGAATAGGAAATCTAGTCAGCGCCTAAAATGATTGAAACCAGCGTCTGGGGTAGAATAGGCGCCTCTCTCCATCCACCCTATTCGCGTGAAGTGCTCAGATACTAAATCACAATGGCGTAAGTAAAACGCACTGACATGAGATCACAGCACGAGATAAATGTAATCAGTATTGAACACCATTCGCAGGTCAGTATTGCGCACAAAGAGCTGAAGTGCACTAATTGCAAAGTAACGTGTTCTCTGGTGTACTAAAAGCAATGAATAGTTAGCAGACGTCAGGCGAGACTAGTTACGTGCCGCACCGTTAAAATACGTACTATTTCTGTCTTCTATTCATTCATAATTCTATATTCTTGTATAAACATTCGTAACTCGAACGTACACATATACGTACGTAGACTGCATCATGCTAAAGTTAGTTCAATCTCAACTGCTGTATACGTACCTACTCGGGTGCAAACTATGGTTAGCATAATGCGTAATTTCATTCATTCAACTGTACATAAATATGTGAAGAATACCAGCTATTGTCAGTAATGACGTATCACCCTAACACCTACAGGAAACTGCTTTCCTGTACACCTGCTTTCCTGTACTCCGCGAGAAACTGCTGGAAAACGTATCTACGTATATACATGCAGGCAAATTTGAACAAAGCCATTGGTGAGTTAATTTTACGAGAAATCTTCGAGTTCACGCGAATAGGGTGGATGGAGAGAGGCGCCTATTCTACCCCAGACGCTGGTTTCAATCATTTTAGGCGCTGACTAGATTCCTATTCTGCGCAAAAGCTGGTTTCAATCATTTTAGGCGCTGACTAGATTTCCTATTCTGCGCAAAAGCTGGTTTCTATCATTTTAGGAGCTGACTAGATTTCTATTCTGCGCAAAAGCGGTCCGGACCCTAGCCAGGGCGCCACAGGCCGCTGGGGCCACTTTGGAGGGGTCCTCCAATGACAAAAAATGTTTGCTTCACCAAGGGCTTTCATTTGATACCAAACTTGGAAATTTTTTAAAAAATCGATTTTTGACCAGTCCGGACCCTGGCCAGGGCGCCACAGGTCGCTGGGGCCACTTCGGACGGGTCCTCCAATGACAAAAAATGTTCGCCTCACCATGGGCTTTCATTTGATACCAAACTTGGCCACTTTTGGAAAAATCGATTTTTGGCCATTTTGGACCGGCCCGGACCCTGGTCAGGGCGCCACAGGCCGCTGGGGCCACTTTGGAGGGGTCCTCCAATGACAAAAAATGTTCGCCTCACCATGGGCTTTCATTTGATACCAAACTTGGCCACTTTTGGAAAAATCGATTTTTGGCCATTTTGGACCGGTCCGGACCCTGGTCAGGGCGCCACAGGCCGCTGGGGCCACTTTGGAGGGGTCCTCCAATGACAAAAAATGTTCGCCTCACCATGGGCTTTCATTTGATACCAAACTTGGCCACTTTTGGAAAAATCGATTTTTGGTCATTTTGGGCATGGTCCACGGTCCGGACCCCTGGCCAGGGCGCCACACGGGTCCGGGCGAAACCTACTATAGCCTATGCTGTAGTGCTACCGCACCCCACCCCAAATCCCAAATAAGAGAGACCTGCTCACTGTAGATATTTCTGTAGATGAGGTTAAAGTTGGAGTTGCGACACGGTAGGGCCCACCACCATCAGGGTGCCCCCCAGCCACATGGATAGGTGATAGAGCAAAACTAATGGGCCATTTAGATTCACCATATAGGGGTTCCTATTCGAATACGAAACCTCAGCCCAGCAGCTCTTATGTATAGGGCTGCCTACTCCGTAGGCCCAGACCCCCCCTTTTACACGTTAACTAGTGACCCCTGGCCAGGGCGCCACAGGAGGTCTAGCAGCAAATCCTCGCTTCAGTCACATGTTCACGTTAGGGTGATGCTATAAATCCAATATGAGCACCTGGCTTTGAGGGCACCTCTCTGTAGACTGACTAATAAATTTTCGGACTTAGTTTTTTTCCGGGGGGGTCAAAAATCGAAAAATCCCAAGACTACACAGACCTCTGGGGGGGTCCTAGCGCGAAAAAAAAAATTCGCCCAGAATTGCGGGGGATTCTATCCACAAAAATAGCAAAACCTTATAGAAATTTTTTGTCCTCCGACCTCTAGGGTGGGTGGAAAAAAAAAGGAGAAAACATGCAAGCGGCCAAAGCACCTAATTTGCATATCTCGAGATTGGCTCGACCGATTCGGCTCAAATTTTCACAGCATGTACCCCTGCCCATAGGCTCTTCACACAGCGAGTTTGAGCCCGATCGGTCCACTCCTCCGTGACTTATTAAAAAAACAGATTCCAAAAAGCCGCAAACTCCCTTAATTTCCCTATTCTAGGTAGTGCGCTAACGCGCACTACCTGATTTAAATCAAAAATACAACTAGTTATACTGTAGCACCTGAGTGCAAACCTGAGATAGCGAAAACCGAATTTTCGGGATTTAAAAAAATTTCTCCAATACCCCACAATATGGGTATCATTTGAAAGCTCTTGATGAGCTGAATAACTTTTCTAATTGAACCAATATCTGAAAATGCAGCAATTTCCCGGTATTAAGGAAAAACATGCCAGCTAGTGTTAGAGCCGGTTTTCGTGAATTACGGGAATTTGGTGCATTTTCAGATACTGGTTCTATTACAAAAGTTATTCAGCTCATCAAGAGCTTTCAAATGATACCCATATTGTGGGGTCCTTTTAAAATTCGAAAAATCCAGTTTTCGCGAATTACGGGAATTGAGCGCATTTTCAAGAGCGCATTTTCATTCTATTATAAAATTTGTTTGGCTCGTTAAGAGCTTTCGAATGATACCCATCTTGTCGGTATTGGAAAAAAATTTTAAAATTCGGGAATTTTGAAAACGCGGAATTCCGGAAACTGGGTGCATTCTCGTGAAAAGCTTGTAAGAGCAAAAATATGCAGTTGGTCCAGCTCTATTCGATCGTGGAAACAAAATTTCGATAGCGATAAAAATTCTGCGAAAAACTAAAAAATTTAGATTTTCCGTAAATGAAACCAGGAAGTTCGGGTTTTTCCGAATTTTCGAAATCTCGAGTTCCGGACGATTCTAAAAATATATACATTGTTGGGGTTTACTCCAAAGGCTAATCTGCTATGAATGGTCAAAGTTTTAACACACATTTTTTGGTCGTACTATAGGAATACTCAATGTATTATAGACTGGAACGCCCAATGCTTAGGCTACGGCTGATGATAGTTGACACTATAAATCGGCCACATGATGAGCCAAGCAAATTGCCACCCTACTCATCCGCGCTGACGATATAAACACGCTGAAGGTAAAACTACCCAGTTGGCCCAAAGTGTGCGTGTACCGAGGTACAGCGCACAAGCAAAGCAGGCGAATTTCTTTGATAGGATAACGATTTATAGGGGTCTGCCGAAGGTCTTTATAGGTCAGTTTCCGAATCCAGCGTATAATACATAGAGTAGGCTGGTGTCATATACAAATTTACTATGTACAATAGTCATGATTTTTCGAATAAGCATCGGGTAAAAAATAGATAATGGCAAATTTGCACATTTATGCTTGAACATAAATGGTAAAAGGCAACTTAAACAAAGCACAGCGTACGCAATCGTCAATCAATGAATATATTAACACTGGAAGTCTAATGAATTAAACACAAATCTATCTGAATAAGCTCCTCATCCATAGGTCAGTACAATCACTTAGAATACGTAAAGTTAAAGTGGGAGTTAAAATTAGCGACACGTCAAATAAACTGGACCAAGAAAATATAATATAGAAACCTGGAAAGTCATGATCAAATCTGGGCTAGGTACTTTTACTGCCTAGGGGAAGGGGCTGGTTGGTCCGTAAGGCAATAATTTGGGGCAGGGGGAGAAACTTGAACCAAATATGGGTGGGTACCTACTTCTTTGGAAAGGACAATTCTTTGGGATGGAGCGTTTTTGGTGCATATGGGTCCTGGGCTTTCTTTAGTAGGGGCTCCACTCCCCCCACTTTTTTGGGCTTCCCCACCCCACTCATTGTAAGGTAACTAGAAAATGCCAAATTTTAAGGATTTTTGGCCAAAATTAAAATTTTCCGGCCTCGCCGGAAATTTTTGGGCCAAAATTGTCTATTTTGGTACAGAAACTTGATTTCTGTTAGCCCATTTTCTCCGCCTAGCCCCCCTCACAAGTGGGCCCCACGTTTTCTGACTAAAGAAAACTGGCACCCTACTAGAACAACCCCAGCAGCGTTAGGTGCAGCTCGTGCATTTTTTCTTTGAGCGCTAAATTGGGACGTCCGACCAGACATGTGCAGAAGGTGAAATTTGGGGGGGGGGCACTGGCGGATCCACGATATGGTGCCGGGTGGCGGTAACATGTTTTCATCGGAGGGGACTGGGGTGGGCGGAGCCCCCTCCCAGAAGTTAAAGAAATTTTTTGTTTTTACAATAAAATCGGTTTTCGGATCTTTAATTCTTTTAATTTTGCAGAACTCAGAAAAATTTTTAAAATGCAACACATTTTTAGTCAAAATAGAATTGTTTCCGAAAAATCAAATGCATTTCAAGTTTCTTCTTCATAAATGCAATAAATACGCAGTTAAAAATTAGAAAATTTGAGCCAACGGCGCGAAATTTTTTGGCCTTTTACCTTTATCAATATTTTTCCTCCTGAATTTTTCCTACCTTCGAATCACGAAGGGGTGGGGGCGGCCGCCTCCTCCCCCCCCCTTGATCCACCCCGGGGGGGGGGGCGCGGAGGGTGTGAACAGGCAACCGAAAACCCGGTTCTGAAAAATTAACAAAAATTAATAAGTGTTTAAAATCAAAAATTTATTTTAGTCAGCGTAATGCAGGTCCCCCCCTGAGAAGGTGGGGATATGACATGAAAACGAGTTGACCAATCGTGGATTCCTTATAAAAGAGTTGACTACGTGGGGATGAACTGAAAACGTGTTGACCAACAGAGGACAACCCTAATTATAGGGATTAGAGTTGACTAACTAGGGAGTTGACAAATTGGGGGAATTGACAAACTGGGGGTACGCCTTTCACACAAATACAAAATCTATTTTTACACCTTATGATTCCGAGGGAATATGAAACTAAAATTTACTTGAAATCAATTCATATATTTAAAGACATAAAAAAGTAATGTTAAAAAGTTTGTATTAAGAAATCTAGAGACAGAGAGTATACTCCCAACTTTACAAACCTTGAGGACCCCGACCTAGCGTCAAATTTTAACTGAAAAGTACAACGGTAGCAAACAAGTGTCAGACAGCAGATGCAAAGTCAATAAAGCGAAGAATTATGCAAAGCAAACATCCAATAAAATGAGAAAGCCATGTTAAAGTTCCAACAAACCTTTTATAGTCATCCTTTACATTATTCGATACATTGAACATTGGAAACAATACTTCGCCAAACCAGTAACTGGTTAGCTATTAACAGCTTATATAACGACATGCAATGACGGGTGAACAACAAAAAAATTACCTAAACTTTTGCACTACAACTAATAGAAATCAGCATTCTGACAGCACAAATAAAAGTCAACTAAACCCAGAGCGTTTCTAATATGATACAGAAACTACAAGCGGACTAAAATAGCTACGTAACAATAAGAAAGAATGGAATAGTGTTTTCATGTCCCAAAATACAGCGCAGGGCACCAGTGATTTGGAAACTTCCTGCAAAACGACAAAAACTCAACTCAACAATTGTTAATGAAGGAATAAAACAAATGAAACCTAATTAATATCCTTACATTTTCAGTCTTGCCAGTAATACAACTCTAATGTTAACTTACAAATCTTGAAATAAAATTCCATCCAAATCCATGCGCCTACAAACCATGAGCAACTTACATAAATGCTACTCAAACGCAGGGCACTTTTAGGGATTTTTCCCGGGAGGG
The DNA here is from genome assembly GCA_030248195.1 of Trissonchulus latispiculum. Taxonomy (NCBI): domain Eukaryota; kingdom Metazoa; phylum Nematoda; class Enoplea; order Enoplida; family Ironidae; genus Trissonchulus; species Trissonchulus latispiculum. The sequence goes on along the minus strand of JASAND010028953.1, from coordinate 5,311 downwards.
ACATCCCGTGAAAGGTTTTAGGTAAAAATCTCCGACGAAGCCGGAAAATTTAGAAACTTTGCCTAAGTTTGGCAAACATTTTGGCACCCAAATGATTCGGGAGGTCGAGAAGCAAAAATCCGGGAGGGGCCGATTCCGGTTGTGAGGTAAGTTTTGGGGGGCCGCCCCTCCCCCAGTAAAAGCTACCCTGACCCATACTATGTAGTTCTAAACCTACTCTAACTGGAAGAAGTCAAGGTTTCTCCAAACCAAGCATTTTGCAAAAGAATGGAATACATTTACACTCCTTAACATGCGCATCTAAAATACAGACAAAATTCACATATATATCGCGTGAAATGTATATAAAATAAGGAAACGGAAACCATATTTAAAATTAACTAAATTTAATCAACTACCAGGACAAACGTTGGGGAAGAGTTGTTATTGCAGTAAATTACCTAAAGGAACTGAAAAAGATAAAAAATGCAAAAACATTGATTTATGTTAAATAATTACTTATCGTTCTGTACTCGGTTTCAACTGTTCGACGAACTTTCGTATCCATAGCAAAAAAGCCACCAACAAACCAACCGGCCATTTGCCCTTCTTTAAACGGTCCTAAAACACAAGTATAATGACTAGCTTTACTTGAATGTGGGGAAGGGGGCGCCTACTTTTTGGGTTCCCATACCCACTCGAGCTTTCCCCACCCACACGCGGCTCACATTTTGGGCTTACAGCAACTTGCACTTACTTGCACTTATTGCCGACAACAATTGGGGCGGTTATTGCTTGCCATCCCGTCAGCTAAAATCTGTCGCCACTGAGTCCGATCCTGTGCCAAATTCCGGCAGATAGATGTCCAGTCCCTTAACCAGTTAGCTGCACCGTATGCTGGTTTCAGGTGGGTGACGTATGCCTCTACTAGATTGATCCATCTTTTCTTCGGAGCGTGACGGCAGCATTTCCAACCCTATGGGGTCGTTGCAAGAAGCAGAGACTTGGGAAGCCGGCGATCCTCCATTCTGCAAACGTGCCCGAACCAGCGAAACCGTCTACCACAGACGACTGCGGCGACAGTTGGTTGATTCAAGCACATATTCCTGATGGCCATATTGGTATATCTCTGAAGTCTCGAAATCCCAAGTATCTGACGAAGGCACGCCATTTGGAAGACTTCCAGCCTTCGCTTGTCACTGTCAAGGAGACGCCAGGTTTCACTAGCGTTCAGCAAGATGGACAGGATTACACAGTTGTACACACGCATTTTTACATGCAGGTTGACTTGACGAGACCAAAGGGTTGAGGAGCAATGGAATTCGCCTCCGTGGGAAATCCGATGGACACGGACCCCATCAAATGGAGATCCCACAGGTGCTCCTTGGCATCCGTCTGGTCAACGGCGCAAAATGATTCTGCCTTCTCCGGGGGCATGACATTTGTCATGTCGTCATGTTCGTCAATCCCCTGTCCTTAAATTATGCTGCCGAGCTGGTCAGCCCACCTAGTCTATCCTGCCTTGGATACAGGGTCTGGCGGATGCGAAGACGTGTGCTGGATTTGTGGATACGGATGTGAACTCATATGGCCGATCGGTCGACGAGCCCGGCATTTACAACAACAACAACAACAACAACAACAACAACAACAACAACAACAACGAGACCAAAGGCGATGTCGGAGCCTGGCGAAAGCAGAAGTTGCTTTTGCTATGCGAATAGCAATATCGTCTGCCAGGGAGATGGTATTGGAGCAGATCTTAGAGCCCAAATATGTAAAGCAAGCAACTTCCTCAATTTGGGTACCGTTCAGTTGGATATTGTGCGAGCCAAAGACCTTGGTCTTGGATGGGTTGATTCGGAGCCCCAACTTGGCCGCAGCTACAGCAAGATCGTCCACAAATTGCTGCGCGTCCGCTTCTGACTCTGCAAACAATATAAGATCATCTGCATAAGCCAGATACGAGATATCCAAGTTCTGACCCACGGTCACCCCTGGCCTCCGCAGTTTTAGCATTATCCAATCGATGACAACATTAAATAACATGGGCGACAGTACACAGCCCTGTCGTACTCCTGTGGTTACTTCAAAAGGTGGAGATAACTGCTGCCCAGTCCTTACGCAACTGGAACTCCCTAGATATAATTTACGAATCAGGTCCACCAGTGACTCAGGGACACCTTCCGCGAGTAAAGCACACCTTGGTGCACCTTTTTACAACTCACCTTGTGATGCCAAGAAATTGCCAAATATTAAAGATTTTTGGTCAAACACTTAAAAAATCTAAAATAGAAGACACTCAGTGTGACTCTTTAAGTTAGTTTAAGGTGGTGATTCCCTTTGCTCACATAAAGTTTGCACCATTATTACTCATTCATTACTTGGAGTTAAGAAGCAGTTTTTATATAAAAATGCAGCTTAACATTTTCTCTTTTTAATGCATACCATGAAACCAATGTTGCTTTTCTGAAATATTTTTAACACATTTTAGAAGAAGTATAATTTTCCAGATTTTTTGCAGACTCAAGTAAATTTTTTCGCGAGACATCGGTTATATCATTATACCTCCATCAAATAGCTGGGGACGATTCTTTATTTATTATGAAATCGCTCTTCGTTATGGAGAAATAAGCTGAAATGTGTGCGTAACCTGTATTTTGCCTACTTTTTCCAAATTTGTCAAGCGATTACTTTAGCCAGAAAGCAGTAATGGGGCAACTAAAAAACGTCCCTGGGTATATTTGTGCAGAACTCATTTGTTAACTAGCAGCCCTCCACCTTGCATGGTGAATGCTCCACAATCTTTGGGAAAAAATTGGTAGTTTTTGCAAAATCTACATTTTTCATGATAGCAGCCTACGGGATAGCTGTTGGAAAACGATCATCCATCGTGTAATTTGCCCCCGTGAGACCTTTAGAAAGACACCCTTAGTTTGATTTTACGGCTTGTGTAGTTCAAGAAATGATGGATTATTTGCTGCTCCAATGGATTTCACCTTGCTGCGGTGGAGCAGCTTGTGTCATCAGATCCCGGTGGGCCAACAAAATGGATCCAGCCTTGGGCTGCCCCATTCAGAAGCCCGATCCCCATCTGGGTCCCTATTCCGGAACAGCCTGCCTTTGGTGCCTTTGGTCTCCTACCGCCGGGTTTTTCCTAGCTGGGCGAGGTAAGCCAGCCAACCTCGCCCAGCTTCTGCTTGATCTTGAGCTGTCCCAGGAAATCGTTAACCCGGCGTACCCACCTCGACTGCTCCCAAGGCATGGCCGTCCTGTGGTATGATCCTTCCGGGGTGTTGGACTTTCTCCGGAGTACCGGGCGCCTTTAGCCCGGCTATATGGTCTCACCGATTGGCCCCAGATATGATGATGATGATGATGGATTATTTGATTTCTGCAAAATGACAAGTTTTCGACGACAAAACAAGAAAATCAGCTATATCGCACGCCAGAGAAAAGCTAGAAAGTTGTTTTAAAAAGCAAAAATGTGAAACTCAACGAGATCTTTTACATGAATATAGTCGTAACTGTATAGCTGCTGCCAAACTTTCAGAAAATGGGAAAAACCGCCCTGATCGGAAATCTCGAGTTTTTGAACCGGGATTGCGCGGAGGGTGTTTAAAAGAACGTATTTCGGAAATTTTCGCCAAATTTCATCCTGATTTGTGCCGCCAACCAACAATTTGTGCCCAAAAGGAATCACCACCTTAATTCAATTTGTCATTCATTTAAATTTTTCAAAAATTCAAATAAAAATTTAAAAACCTATCAAAAGGAGGCTATCAAATGCTAGATTTTAATTCCGCATCTCAAAACATTTTCAGCTCGGTTGAATTTTCACATACCTAATCTAAACTTTGTCAAAAACCTTCCCTTAATACTATTTTTTGTCAAAACTTACTAAAAGCAATGTAATTGAACACTGTCTGTCATTCATTATTGCTAATTATTCGAGATTTGATTCTGGAACATTTTAAAAAGAATAATCTTTTCACACACTCTCAGCATGGCTTTTTGAAAAACAAGTCAACGGTTACAAACGTAATGAAGTCCCTGTTAGATTGGGCAGAAGCTATAAACAATGGTTATAATATACATTGTTGCTATCTAGATTTCGCTAAGGCTTTTGATACAGTTTCGCACAGTAAGCTTCTGTTTAAATTGTCAAAGTACGGAATTAGAGGAAAATTACTTCATTGGATCAAATGCTTTCTTAGTGATCGTCTCCAGTATGTACAAGTTGAAGATGCTAGATCTAGCCAAGGTCACGTACTTAGCGGAGTACCCCAAGGTACCATTCTCGGACCCGTTTTATTCCTAATTTATATAAATGACATTGTTGATTGTGTAAAATTTTCTAAAATTTTAATCTATGCTGATGACGTAAAATTATACATCAAGTGTAAACAGAATGAATTTACTAATGTACATCTACAAGAAGATTTAGAAAGGTTGTACGCATGGTCCAACAAGTGGCAATTAAAGCTTGCCATTTCAAAGTGTTCTGTTTGTGTTTTTGGGACATACGTACAACCCGTTGTCTATCGACTAGCAAATGAAATTTTGCCTAGTACTACTGTTATGAAAGATTTAGGCTATATAGTCAGCTCAAATTTGAAATTTTCTGACCACGCAATGGAGGTATATAAAAAAGCAATGCAGATACAAGCCTTAATTTTTAGAAACTTTAAGTCTCGCCAGCAAAATTTTTTGATTAAAATGTTTACAACGTACGTCAGACCAGTGGTAGAATCCGGGACCAGCATATGGTCCCCCTTTTTATTGAAAGATATAAACTTAATCGAGAAAGTACAAAGAAGTTTCACTAAGCGCATTCCCGGGTTAACTGAGCTATCGTATAATGACCGTTTAGTCCGACTGAAGCTAGAGTCTCTGGAATTGCGGCGGCTTCTCTTCGACCTGAAATTGGTTTACAAAATTGTATACAATAAGATTGATTTGGACTTCGATCTGCTGTTTAAATACGCCCCGAATAGTAACACAAGGAGTCATAATTTGAGACTTTCGTTACCAGCTAGAAGACGTTCGAACGCTTTGGAGAATATGTTTAATTGTAGGATAATTAATGTATGGAATCAACTGCCTCAGCATGTAGTGTCAGCTCCTAATTTGATTAATTTCTCTAACCTCATTCGCGACCTAAATTTTGAACAGTTTTTACGGGGACAAGGGGTCAGGTGATCACTTGAGGATCCTCTCTTGCCCTTCTTTATATTTAACTGCATTTTTTGATTTATACTTGTATTTGAATAAAATCTTCGATTTTGTTGTAATTGTTGGTTACTTATAAAGTAAACGACTTTGTTTGTTT